>JAHBCN010032807.1:7875-152812 GCA_019359885.1 Listronotus oregonensis | reverse complement strand
TTTAAAAAAAAAAAATAAAAAATTAAAATTTTATATATATATATATATATATATATATATATATATATATATATATATATATATATATATATATATATATATATATATATATATATATATATATATATATATATATATATATATATTATATATATATTTTTTTAAAATAAATTTTAAAATTTTTATAATTTAATTTATTTTAAATATAATAATTTATTATTTAATTTAAAAAATTTTTAAATATATTTTATTTATTTTTAAAATATATTTAATAAATAAAAAATTAAAAAAAAAAAATAAATTAAAATAAAAAATAAAAATTATTAATTTTAAAAAATTTTAAAAAAAATTTTATTTTTAATTTTTTTATTATAATAATATTTAAAAAAATTTTATATATATATATATATATATATATATATATATATATATATATATTATTATTATTATTATTATTATATTATTATTATTATTATTATTTTTATTATATATATATTAAAAAAAAAGAAGAACTCTTGGACAGGTTTCAAACCTGTGTCAAAGGGGCCCAATTAATTTAAAGTCCATCTAAAATGGGACACCTAAGCTCATATATAAAATTTCCGTAGGGACATACCATCCTTCTGTTTGTTTTTTTTTGACCTTTAAAGCGTTTGGGAAAAAACTTCCCCCGGACGGAACGTGTCTGGCAGTATTGATTAAAATTTTTTTTTTAAAAAAACGAAAAAATGACAGGAATTGAAAATTTCATTTTCACCTTATTCCCGGGTACCAGGGCCGAGCCCCGCAGCGGTAGCATACCAGGAGATTTGCGATAAATGGAACGGTACCAAATGCGTCACCGACAATTAAAAATTTCCCCGGGGGGGGAAAAACTGCCGCCCGGTTCGTCTTCCGTTCTCGTCCATGTAGACGCACTTTAGGGGAAAAAGGGGGAAAAAAGTCTAGTCAGTTCGCCCTGGGTTTTTGTCGGTTTTCATCCAATCGGCAACTCCATTCATCTCTGCGCATACACTCAAAGTACATACTTACACTAGCTAATCTCATACAGTTCGTTTCTGAGAAAATAAGTAAGGCCTGGGATCTCTGGGATCTTACTGTATGATGACTGTTTAATTTCATATGGTTTTAATAGCTCGAGAAAGTCACATGTTTTCTTACCTGTAGGTCCAGTTGGTTGGGCGCCGCATGTTTCTAGAGCTACGAAATCGTCCACGTGCAACGACGGCGGTCTGGATGTGTTCGGAGGTCGCGACCTGAACAAGTCCGGTCTCTGCGGCGCCGTTCGTGGAAAGCCTCGGGGCCGCATTGGTGTTACTGAAAGTGTAAATTATTTTTTTTAGTTAAACTAAATAATAACAGAAAAAAAATCCTGATTTTAGTTAAAATTTAAACAATAAACATATACGCATTTTCAGCTGAACTTTGGTAGAGGTTGCGATATAAATTGATTTAGTTGCGAATTTTATTTATTTTATTGTCGAAAATGAGTGAAACAGAAGAGGGAGATGCAGATGATGGTAGTGATATGAAATGGCTTATCACCCAGTAAAACGCAAGAAAAATAAAAATATCTCTTTATCACAGAATGAAATAATATATATTGTGGGCGATAACCAAAAAACGAAAAAAGGCATATAAACAACATTCAGGTAGGAGATTTCAATCTAAATAAAAAACCATCAAACAAAGAAAAATTAACACAAAAAAGTATTCACCCTAAATATAGGCATTTGCCTGAAAAGAATACCTTTTTTTATTTAAATTCTCCATTACATCTTCTATACAACATATACTGCTATGACATAACGGAAACCATCGAAGGGATAAATAAGAGCAAATATGTTTACCAGTTCGCAGATAATACAGTTCTGGTAACACATGCAAAATCAAGCTTAACTGCCGCGAAAAATCTTTAATTTTTGATAGATGACATTGAAGATTGGTTTAAGAAATGGCGACTAATTCTCCTTAAGTCACAGTGTATCCCGTTTAACCTAGTTCACGTCAAATCTGCATATTTTACTAGCTGAATAGACCGAAACCAATGGTAAAATATCTGGGCATAGAATTGTATGCTAAGTTAAACTTTAACCAACACACTAAATCTATTTAGTGTCAACAAAACAATTGGACAAGCTAAATATTTTCAAGTACTAACATTCAAGAATAAAGGAATAAGCACAAGAACAGCCACAAAAATACATAAATCAATTTGCAAACCAATTCTGAAATATAGACATACATTGTTTTTTAGAAAATCTTGTAAAAACCGCAATCAAAAACATCTCAGTTACAGAAATTTTATCTATACTTATAATTACCAAATTGACACACCCTTCTTTGCATAATCCTAGTAATAAGCACCTATACCGAGAATCACAAATCAAACCTATTCATGAACACTTACAACATTTTACAAATACACCAAATTTTCACAAAAAGCGCATAATATTGAAACAAAAAAACCTCTCTGCTGAACAAAAAAAAACATGCCTTCAAGATACAGATTCCCCATTCAAACCATATTTGAAAAAATTTTCAACCTACATATTGTTAATCCTATTTTCATCTACATCAATGTACTTTTACTTTAACATAGTTTGGTATTTTTTTTATCAAAACAGTTTTACATTTGTATATTTTTTTGTAAGTTTAGCAAACAGTAATAAATTTAAAATAAAAATTGTAAAATTTTAATAATAATAATCATAACAAGAAAACATAAGTATTTATAAAATATATATGAATATAATTTTTTTACTCACTGAAGGGTTTCCTAGTTTTAATTCTCTGTTCCTCATTATGTTTATTAGTATTGTCAATGTTTGGAGGATCTGTCCGGGAAATTCGACACAACTTCTCTACTTCTTTAATTAAGTTAAATTCTGGCGGTAACTGCCGGCATATTTCAAACAGATCACAGGGGACCTAGAAAAGAAAAGTGTCTTTTAATAAAAAAAATACAAGTACATATATTGGTACATTTAAGTAATATATCAGAAGTTTTCATATTAACGTATTCATTGTTCGAGATTAGCAATAAAAAAAAAATTAAAGATAGTTTTTTCTATGAGAGTTCGTAAGGTAGTATTTTTATGCACCGAGTGCGGAAAAATAAAACTACTCTAAAATCTTGGAGGTGAAGGATGTATATATATTTTAGTAATTGTAAACTATTATTCTGTAATTTTCAATATTCCAATTAAAACAAAAAAATTTTTTTTTTTATTAAAAAATATATCTTAAATAAAATCTTAGAGATCAATAAATATCCTTATAAATTAGGTAAACCTTCATCAAGCCGTACAATTACAGGATATGCTATCAGTTTGCTAAATTCCGATAATTGTTCTTTATATTTTCTAATATTATCACTATAAACAGGGTGTCCTAGAATATGTGGGCAATCTCTCGGAATCTGATAGAAAACCTAAAAATATTATGACAAGTGTTCATAAACTTTTTTCCTACAACCCTCCCTAACAGGTACATAACGGACGCCCCTAAAATTCGTTTTTAATTTTTAATTTTAAAATATTTAGCGTAATTTAATATTTTTTTTTATAAAGATTACTCGATAAGTCTTCTTAAAATGAACCCATTAAATCATATTCGGCTTATTTAGTTTGCCAAGGACGGACTAGCTCTGACACAATATTAGCATTTTTTTTAACGCCCTGTATAATAAAGGCTCAACAATATTATTTATGGATAGCTTTAACCTTAAACTAAAAAAAGAAGGTATTCTTGATTGTCATTGATAAAATCAATTGTTTACGAGAAATAAAATATGATTGGTAAAGTTTTTTACCTTATACAGGGTGTTTTCTAATTAAATGTCAATATTTCAGGAGGCAATTTTGGTTCATTTTAAGAAGAAAACTTCATATAAACGTATGTCCTAAACGTCTTAACTTTTGAGATACAGGGTGGTTAAATTTTTAAAAATAAATCATTTATTATTAATATCTGTAATACTACTTTAGATATTTTAATGGAACTTGGCAAACATGTACTATGTATCAAGAAGCATTTTTTAGTGTACCACATTTTTTTATTTCCACCAGTGGCGTTCGTACGGAATTTGACCTGTCTATTTTGGCAGACATTGATAGTACGCCACTGATTTCTCTTAAAATAAAAATTATTTTTTAAATCCCCAATCATTTCTAAGTAAAATTGATCACTTGATTTTTTTAATTCGATGCACGGTTTTCGCTTAAAAAAATAAAAACCATTTCTCTGCATGATCATAACAATATCGGTAAAGAATATCACCATGCTGAGAAATATCTAGATTTAATTTTTCTAGGTGAAAACCGTACGCCAGACTAAAAAACATCAAGAGATTAAATCTGCTTAAAATTTCAATTATTTTCTTAAGTATCCTTCCAAATTTTATGGAAAAAAATATTATTATTAACCCTGTACAATTCTGCCATTGAGGATAAAAAAAAACATATATTTTCTTATCACCTAAACTTACTGTTTCTAGTTCTCCCTCTCCTTCGTCAGTGGGCGTGGTTAACCAATAGCGGTCCGTCAATCTTTCATCACAAGCATCTGAAGAACTGGAACAATATTTTTTTTAATGGCTATGTTACGGTTAGTGTTTACTTGACTGGATAATTTAAAAACTGTACAAATGTCTAGTTATTTAGAATATACAGGATGCTGCAAACTGTATACAAATGTATAAAAAATATATAAAAGACTCATTGCGTCAAAGTGAGTTGATTTAAGCCAAGTTACTGATATCTATAATTACATCATTTAACCAACACATAACAAGAAATATTTACTCCAGATATGAGGGACACTACTTATATTTTAAGCATTGGCAAAACTGACTGTTGTCAGATGCCAATTGACGTTTCCACTAGAAAGTATACTATTTTTGACCTGATTCAGAACGTTTTGGTTACCTCAACGCTATTTGTGTTTTTTACAAAGTCGTTTAAAAATAGCCTCAATCATAATCTCCCTTAATAAAACCCTTGTTTGCTAAATAGCTATAACACTCTTTTAAGAAATAAAAAATAAAACTGAAAATTTTAGTAATTTCATATACAGGGTGTTTTTTTAATAACATGCTAATATTTAAGTTTGTAATTCTTGGACCCATTTTAAGAAAAAACCTTTTTATGAATGTATGTCCTAAACGTCTTATCTTTTGAGATACATTGTGTTAAAATTTTAGGAATTTTTTTTTTTATTGTCGTTTTCATACCACTTTAAATATTTAAAAAAAAAATTGTGTACGGCGTTTGTGCATTAAAGAGAATTTTTTGACCAAAGAAACATTTTTTTATTTCCAACAGTGGCGTCCGTACTGGACTCTGACTAGATATGTTCGAAGGAAAAAGTAGTACGCCACTGCTTTCTCTTAAAATAAAAATTATTTTTGGAGTCCCGGTCAATTTAAAACAAATTTGGTTACTTGACTTTTTTTCGTACGACTCACCGTTTTCCCATAAAAAATAAATTCACATTTGCATGTCATTATACCAATAAGAGAAAAAACGATTTATGTAACTTTGAACAATAATTTTTTTAATAAAATAACTTTTAAACGTTGAAATTATGAAATTAAGGTAATCTACATACATTTCGGAATAGTAACAACGCACAAAGAAATCAATTATATCAGGTGTTGGAAATGTCCGTCTGCAAAAATGCATACCTCTGCTCTTTTTCTCATGTTCTTCGTACTCTTTGGAAAATGCCGGAAGTGGTTTAAGGTGACCCCATAGGAAGAAATCTAATGAATTGAGGTCCGGAGACCTAGGTGGTCATACCTGTGGTCCGCCGTGACTAGGGTTCATGATTTCTCGAGCTTATCAATTTCTCGGGTCTCGAGAATTCTCGAGGCTAATTTCTCGGGTCTTCTCGTAATGGGGACCAAGTTGCAGCAGAATGTGAGTGTTGAATCACAAAAGACAGGCATTATTTGGGCAACCGAAAATGAGCCTACAGGAATATATCAACCAAACACTCTCGGGGTTATACAGACTTGTAGAAGAAACAAGACTAGCGGGAGAATTTGTATAACAGAAAATGGAAGATTAGGTTCAAAAAGCTCAGGAGGTTGTGCTGCTTCCTGTAGTAAATCAAGACGGCTCACAGGAAAAAAAAGTCATAGTTATTAGCCTTATTCTAATAATTCCTTAAATTTTATGAATCTATAAACTAAAACAATTTTACGGTCAGTAACAAACTACTAATGTTGTCCCTTACCTGGATTAAATAGCCTAATAATATCATCATTGTTTGTATACGCTGTGTAATCATAATCTGATTCCTGGTAATGTTCTGTATCATCCAGAATATCTTCATCACTTAAAATTGGTTCAAATTCTTCTACATCCATTTGGGTAGTTTCTTCAACTGGAGGAGCCTATAAGCCAGTGAAAATATGGTTAAGCATTTAAATTTAAAACATAGAAAATATGTATTTAAAAAAAAATATATTTAAATGACAACTTTCATAGATCATATAAATCTTGTACCCGTTGAAACAAATATATGTTTAATACCCCATGAGTAAAATTTAAAGTTGTTAAGATACTAGCAAATATATTTAAAGACGAAAGATCACTTATTTATTCAACTGACTAATCGCAAAATCTCGAAAACTACTTGATCTATAAAGATAAAATTTAACACGGAGGTAAATTATTTCTGGACTTAAAAGTATAAAAATCGGTACATAGACTAATTATGATTAAAAAGAATTTGTTTTAACATTTTTGGAATTACATCCCTTGGGGTGTTAAAAGGGGAATGAAAGTTTGTATGGAAAAATCGTCATTTTTAAAGTTTTAATAATAGGAGTTAGTAGGCTTCTGATTACCCAGAAAAATAGAAAGTTGTAATTTTTTTGAAACTTCATCCTTTGAGGGGAAATGAAGTTGCAAGTTTGTTTGAGAAATTGGTCATTTCGGGACTTAGAACTATGAAAATGTAACCACTTCATTATCTGTTAATTTTTTTACAAAAATAAATTATTTACTAACTCATTCACTAAAACCATTTACATTAAAAAAATAATAACAAATGAAATACGGTAAAATAAAAATGCTCTAAGACACGCCGCGGATTTTGTGACGGAAAACGAAGGCCGGCGAGAACCAGGGTTGATAAAAACCATATAAAATCAAAATCGCTGATTTTTTTTAAATCATGATTTTTGGTTTTTAAAAAGTTAGAACTTTTAAATATTATTATTTTTAATATTTCTAACTGCTTAATTTTGTTTTTTATAAACAAATATTTTTAGGTATAGACACAAAGCAAAACTGAAGAAGTTTTAACATGAAAAAATGTGGGTTCATTGCTGGAACTTTTCTGTTGTGCGAATAAAGTTGAAAAAAAATGGCAGAAAACCTAAAGCTGCTTGATAACAAATTTATTTTGTTATTTAAAATAAAAATTCAAAACCATGAAAGCAAGAAGGTTTAATTGGATTTAATTAAAAGTTGGAAATATAAAAAGAAAATTAAGTTTTAAAAATTATCTGGACAACCCATCGGATGCTCTAGATGGATGGTCTAAATCTAAGGAGATTCGTCCACTGACTAGGGGGGGGAAAATGTTCAGAAAGTTGAATACGGGTCAATGTTGACTATTTAAATTAGATTAACAAAATAAGTGCAAATATGAATATTTAAAAAAATTACCGGATTGTTACAGATCATGAACAACATGGCCGGGGGATGGGGAAAAAAAATTTCCAAGTCGCCCAAATCCTAAATTAGATATGGTTGTTGCACACTTTCCAAATTTGCTCTCCAAAGATTTAGAAGATCCCAGATAAAAGAACATATAGTACATATGTTCTTTTTTTCTAACACCGGTTGATCGGCACTGCACACGTAAGACAATTAAAATATTCTCCGATAGTCAAAGGTTTTAAGGCTCTTGATCCAGCCATTGCAGAGAAACTGATCGTTTGCAGCGGGTAGCAGGCCCGTACCTGGTACTAAACCCTAACAATTCTTTATCCTTTAATCATTTATTCTACCTTTTTTAATATATATTAAATACTGAAATACCTATTTTTGTTAAATGCAGCTTTGGTGGGGTGTAAAGAAGTGGGACAGGGTACTGTTCTAATTCCAGATGTACCATGAATCATTCTCATAAATAGATTGTCTTGGAAAATCATGGAAAATGGAAACATCATGAGCCCATCCTCGGAATACTGATATTGATGCAAGCTTCTTTCTTTAAATTCAAAACTGAGCAAATTCTCAAAATTCCTTTTTGTTGCATTGCATCTGTAGAAGATCTTCAGCCATCCTTTTATTGCAGATTTCGCTTTTTTTTTTTTAATCACTGGATCAATTTGATCTTTAAGCTCTTTATATATCTACAAAATTGTGGCTACACTAACCCTTCACTTTTGGCGTATATATTGGATCTACAAAAGACTATTATCCAGTACTAGTTGAAGGAAAGAGAGATGCTCTACACATTGCTTCCTAAATATTTTGGGAGACTCAAGATTATTACCATTACGACCAAAGCTGGAAGATAAGCTCTGACCCTTTTCACAAAATTCCGTTTTCAAAAGAAACAATAAAAATGTAACAGTGAAAAATAATGCCAATAAATGCGCGTCTGTCAATTGTATCAACAAAATACATTTTAAGTGTTAAAAGTTTAAAACTCTTTTCTGAAATAATCAAGAAAAATCATACTGATCAAAATCATACTCTAGACTTCTGCAGACTTTAATCAATTAATTATACCATCAATAACCTGAAGTATAGAATGGTGGAAAATCAAGACTTCCAAACTTCGTTGTCCACGTAGGCAACATAAATAAGCTGGGGCTTTACTTTATAAAACAACTGACCTCTTTGACCAATGGTTGTTTCAGGACTTTATTATTTTCGGCCTCCAGTTTCTTTTCTTCTGTCCCTCGGCCTCTTCCTATGTAATGTGAAATTTGCTGTACAGATTTGAAAGTCTCCTTATTTGGCTCTGAATGGGGCGGGGAATGTGGTCTTTTTGGACTCTGTAATGGAGGTGTTCTTGGCCGCTTTCTGTCTTCCCTTTCATCGCGATATCTTTAAAAAAGAAACAACCAAATTTTAATTAAAAGACAGAACGGGATTTATCAATTGTCCAACATTGTGTAAGAAAATATGTCATTACCAGCAATTCTTCATTTTTCTGCTTTTGTGGAATCCTTGTTAATTCACAAAATAAAATTGACTGTACTCATTGTTGTTCATAATATTTACATGTAATGGGTTTATCCCAAAACAGACAGATTGAAGAAAATGATGTAAACCATTAAAAAGCACTGTTCTTCTAGATTTGAAAAGTGTGACTTTTTTGTGCTCTCTAAAAGCAAAGTATACAAGACCTGGAATTAATATTCTTCTTTTCGTTACCTACAGAAATCCAATATCCAAATATATTATAAATAATTTTATAGTTCATGAGTATTACTGTAAAATCATTTAAAATATAACAAAATATTTTAATTAAACCTGTTGTTTGTTAGTAACCGTTATTATTTCTTCAAAAACAAATTAATGACATACCATCAGATCTTCTAGAGAATTCAATACCATGCCTCTTTCTCGTCCCTCGTCCGTCCCGCTCGTGGGTCCTGTCTCTTTCTCTATCAGCGTCCGACCATTCATGGTCCATTCTATCTCTGTCCGACCTGATAAAACACTATTATAATATAATCTTACATAGTTTAATGTAAAGTTCATAAAAGCCATAATGTTATTAAACAATGCATATAACGGTCAAATCACAAACATTTTTTTTGCCGTTTAGAACGTAGGAAAAACTACAAAATTTCAAAGACTTCTTTAGTTTTCACACCTCGAATAATAAGTGTTTCACATTTTCTACCATTGTTTATCAGGATAGCCCTGTAGTGCCAATTTGCTTACAGGGCTATCAGTGCAAAATCATCTATCAAAATTTAGCTTAAAGACTATTATTGACATTTTATCCACAGTATTGGCAGGGAGCGGAGGTATGGTGGGGACAGGCTGACTGATTGCAGCGCTCGCTGTGGTCAAATTTGTGCTGTTAAATAATGCCTGATTTAAACAAACAATTAGATAAAATATTAAAAATGGTGCATAATAGTTGTTGTATAGTTGAATGTAAAAATACTGGCAGAAGCAGTAATCATATTTATACATTTCCAACTGCTAGTTGGAAATTAGAAAAGCAAAATGGATAATGCACACAGACAAAAAAATAATCAAGGGAGGCTTTTCATATCATCGCACAAAAGGCATTATGGGCAGACAATGCTCAGCAATTCTGTATGCACTTATCGTGGCATAACTGCTGGAAGCTGCTCACTGAAAGAACAAAAAGTAATAATCTGAAGCCCTATTATGCCCTCGATAAGAGCACCTACGTACAAAAAGTGCCTAGAGCATTGTGCCGCCAGAAGCTGCGGTAGATTGAGAAACATCCCAAATTTCCCGCTTAGCATAATTCTTTGAGCTTCGGTCTTAGCCGAACAATCCTAATGACGTAACAAAAAGAAAACTACCAAGTTTTTGCTGCGTACTGTTTGCTCATGTCTTTAATCAAGTCTTTTAATGATTTGTGTTTCTCAAAAGAAAAAGTTTTTTTAATTTACTAAGTAATCAAGGAGTGTCTGAAGAAATGACTTTAGTGTCTGTGTAGCCCTGTGATTGTAAATAAAGAAAATGGCTATAAGACCTTCAAGTACATAAAGTATAATATGTTAGTGTTAAGTAAGCCCTAGACTCAAAAGTTTGTGGGAGGTGATTTCACTTTATCGGGCCAATTGCAATCTTTGTCGGAGGCTGGTGCTTTTGAGTTGTACGCCCCACTGACATAACCTCAAAATCAGTTTGCATTCCTAAAGTTCATGTTTATTTTTTGTAAATAAATATCCATGCTTGAAAGCCGTGAGAAAGAGTTTTATCAATGCTCCTGTACAGGGTCTTGATTATATTTACGTGGCTTCTGAGACTCCTTGGCTTTGTAAGATGAAAATGTTTTATATAAAAATTGAAGGATTTTTTCACTATTACCTTGTACCATTAGTAAAAAATATCGCAATAAAAAAATGGAAAAATATAAGCAACTTCAACTTTAAATGAAACACCTGTATATTATGCACTACAAAGAAAGATCTTTTTTTTCTGATTTCAAATATATATACATTGATGATATTTGGATAAACTGTTTTGAGATATTTTAGGTTAATTATTTATAAATTACAAAAGTTTCATATTAGTATCAAGACAGCCATGGAAACAGTAAAATTGTTATGTTGCTGAATTTGGTGAGGGGTTTTCGGACCAATAATGTTTATTTTTGTGATCAAACATTCCTGCTAAAGTGAAGGAAGACTTGTCGGTGAATAGAATTTTATTTAAAAACTTTGATCCTGCTGCATAAACCTAGCTATTTCCAATGCATTCTTAGGTCGGTCCTACATGTTTTGTTCAGGAAGATTCTTGAACGGACATAATTTTATATAAGGATAAAATTTCTAAAACTTTATGGTTAAATAAATTTATAATCTGTTTTATTAAGTTCAGATGCCGCATCCGGAGATTGATATTTCAGAAAAATTATTGAAAATATTTAGTGCTAGTCCAATAGAAAAGTATAATAATTATCCTGAAAAAAAGGAGTAAAACCTTGTTTTCATGTCGTGCTGTAGTTGGTAAATATACAGGGTATTCCAAAAACAGAGTTTTCATTGTTAAGTACGTTTTTTTAAATGGAAATCCCTGTATAACTGCCATATTTTGACCCTACATATAAATCTACATAAAAAAAATGTCAAATTCACTATATTTCAATCATTGCTGATTTTTGAGATAATTAATTAACTAATAAAGGAACAAAATTGGTCATTCTGACACTAAAAGAATTATGTTAAAATAATTATGACAAAAGATAGTACTAAAAGACGGTCATCAGTAAAAACATTTACTATAGGATATTATGATAAATGTTTTTATTCTGTTATAACTGTTTTAAATTATTACATGAGTAAATCAATATACTACAATTATAGGTCGTTATTTCAAAAACCATCAATAATTGAGGTATAGTGTAACATACATTTTTGATGTAGAATTGAATAAAGAGTCCAAAATTTCGCTAAATATACAGGCCGTTCCATTAAAAAAAAAGTACTTACTACCAATAAAATTAGCATTACCAGAAACACATTTTTTTTGTATTATGTACAGGAGCAGAGATATTTAGTGTATAAATAGAGTTGGGACACCCTGTATATTTATTTACGAAATATAAATTTAACAATCTTACACCTTTTTCACGGCCTTCAAGTGTGATATTTCATATCGTTTCCATATCGCATCGTGTCAATAGGACACTAATAGGTTTTGTGTTAAGGAGACGGTTTTTAAAAATAATGGAAGAACCATCACCGAGATTAAAATAAATGACTATGATTGGGTAATAGTCTTAAAAAAAAGTTACATTTTTTAAACAGTATTAAAATGTTTTGCACAAGATAAATACCTATAGTCTCCTCGGTCATGTTCTCTTTCATATGGATCTCTCTCCCTGCTAACCTCATGATATTCTTTAATGGGTCTTTCTCTATCTCGACTTTCCGACCGAGAATAACGCCGGTCCCGTCTATCCAAATGCTCCCTTTCCTGTGCAAATAACAAAGAATAAAAAAAAAACCCATAGGGAAGAATAGGTTTGTTTATTATTTAGAAAGAGTGTACACTATTGTACACTTTTTTACATAAGAGCTCTTATGGAAGGTGTATTTTAGAACTACCTAGGTAGAAAAAGTGCAAAATAGTGCAAAATATTTCTGTAGATAAACAGACCTATTATAAAAAGTATTTCACTAGATTGTTTTACACTGGCGAAATGTTGTAGAAACGACCTGTTTTCTTTTAGCAAAACTCTTACCTGCACTTACCTGGACAAAATCAACATAATGGTTTCTCAGCGGCAATTTTTTTTTTGGTTAAAGAAAAAAACTACTGTCAGTCTGACAATAAACATTGTGTTTCTAGCTAAAATTTGGCCCGTTTTCTCGTGAAATAGTCTTGTCGAATATCATTCGAAAAAAAAATTGTCGAAAAATATTTCTCTTGTTTTATTCAAGTTTGTTGCTTTTATGGCAATTTCGTTCATGACATTTTTTAGAAAATGGGTGTACCTGATATATATCTCTACTTCTTTCCCTATCTGCATCCCTGCTCCTGCCTCCTTTATCCCATTCAGTCTCGGGAGTGTGGTGATAACTTCTAGGATCTTTAGGCACATCATTGTAGTAATCTGCAAATTCTTGCTGATGCTGGTGGGGATATGTTTCTGGCTGATGACCAAATGTCTGATAGTTGGTATTAGCTTGGTTTGGAAATTCTGAAAAGTTATGCAGTGTAGTAAATTAAGGATGTAACATAGAGAAACCTTTTATTTGTAATTTATCAGAAAATTGTATTGTTAATAAGAGCGGGGCATGATATAAAACAAAATCATCTCAAAGGTTTTTGAGTATTGTATGTTGGAAAGATTGAACTGTTTTGCCACTAAATACAAACTAATTCCTGAAGAACAGCATGGCTATAGTGAAGGCAAGAGTACGCAGACCGCTTCGACGGAGCTCTATAGTGGTATTCTGGATGACCTCTCTAATGGGCGCTGTCCGGTGGCTATTTTCTGTGACTTGAGTCGCGCTTTTGACTGTGTCCCTCATGACAGACTACTTAGGAAGCTCGAAGCATGTGGAATAAGAGGCAGGGTTCTTGACTGGTTCATCATACTTGCATGAGAGAGCAATACACTGAAGTTCGTGACAATGAAAACTATAAATTTCAAACTTTTCAATCGGAACGACTTAAAGTGGAGATGGGAGTCCTCAGGGAGAATATTATCCCAATACTGTTTTCATTGTACCTAGCGGATCTTGTCACTTTCGTTGTCAGATTACAAAATTACCCTTTACGCTGATGACGCAACAATTCTAGTCTCTGAAGATTCAGCTGAAACCACCAAATCCTGTGAAAAAATGCTCTCAAAGCTTGTGGATTGGTTACTGCCAATGGGCTTTTCTTGAATGCATCGAAAACGCAATTTTTGATATTTCATCACAGGCAAAGGCAAATTAACATTACGGAAATAAGGATGCAGCAACTAGCAGTAATAAAGAGACAGGATCATGCGCGCTTCTTGGGAGTATGGTTGCAGGACACCTTTAAGTGGGGAATCCACACTGATAAACTGTTAAGAAAAATTAATACGGCAATCTTTCAGATCAGGTGCTTAAGACCTGTTTTGAGTGTGCAGCAATTGGAATCTCTTATTTTGCTGAGGTGCAGTCTCGACTTACGCGGCATACTGCTTTGGGGATGTTCGCGCAGAGCTGTTCGTGTTTTCCTGTGTCAGAAACGAGCTGTTAGGGTTATGCTTAACAAATCAAAAGGGAATCTTGTCGAAGTTTGTTTAGAGAACTTCAGATCATGCCACTGGCATGCCTTTATATGATAGAAGCAGCATGCCATGTGTTTCAAACATAATTCACTGCTTGCACATGCCGAGACTGACACATATAACACCAGAAATAAATCAAGTTTAGTGCTTCACAATCACAGTATGATGTGGTCCACAAAGGTCCGATGCTTATGGGCATACGAGTATATAACCACCTTTCTAAGGTTCTTCGACAGCAAGTTGAATATAGGCATTTTAGAAGAAAACTAAATTGTTTTTTAAAGAGAAAATGTATTACACCATAGACGAGTTCCTTTCGGATGAAGTGACATGACACTCTTTCTTTTGTGATGTTTGAAATTTGTTGAACAGGTTGTATTTTGTTATTTTATTTCAGTTTTTTTTTGTGACATGTTTTATATCTTTTTGTAAAGATCTATAAACGAATTTAAATAAATAAATATGGGATGACCAATCCAAAATTCGTCTATCTGAATGCCAAGGAATTTTGTACTTTTTGGATAGAAAATTGGATATTCATTAATTTTAATTAACTCTGTTTTCTTTTTTATTCAACTTTGTTTTAAATAGGACAGTGTTTGTTTTATTTTCATTTAAAAAGTAACTTATTGTCTTCAAAACCAGTTTTTGCTCTTTATAAAAATATCTCTTGCATTTCCTTCTATACAACTCTTTACCAGCGGCTAGTAAATTGGTATCATCAGCATATGCAGTGATACAAGAATTATCATTTTCTTGGATTTCAAGATTTAAATCATTGACAAAAAATTATGAATACATTGGTCCAAGTATACTCTCTGTGGAATACCTACTGTGTTTTGTGATATTTCTGATTTATAATATACATTGTTTATTTGGAATGCTTACCCGTTGAGTTCTTTTACTTTAAATATGATAAACCAGTCTAACGCATTTCCCCTTACTCCAGTATATATATAGATTCAGTTTTTAAAAGTAATTCTCTATCTAAACAGTCATATGCCTGGATAGATTCTAAGAATATTCCGATTGCCATGTTACTCCCGTTCCCACATTTCAAAATTGCCTGTGTAAAATTGAAAGATAGCCGTCTGAACTGATTTCCTCACGATAGCCACGCTGGTTGTTTGACAGAAGGTCATTGCTTTTCATGAATTCAATCAATGACTGCGACATCACTAGTTTCAAACAATTTTCTGAAAAAATCATTGGGGAGTAAACTTATTGGCCTATAATTATCATACAACTTCTGATCGCCTTGTTTTTATAAAGCGGCTTAATTAATGCTAATTTTAATTGATCAGAAAAATTCCTTCCGTAGTGAGAGTTGCTTCTACTATGTAACATTACTGTAACACTACTGGAATACTCAGTTTCCATTATTATATCGGAAGATTTGGCTCATCCCCACCACTTATATTTGTTTTTAACTTACTTAATTTATGAGTATTTCTATGTTATAGGTCTAATAGACACACAATTATTATTATTATTTTTTTTAACTTGCATTGGTATTTTTATAGTTTATTATATCATAACGGGGTTCTCTCATAATTTTATCTTTATTAAAATTATACCATTTGAATATCTTCAGGATTTCCAGAAATAATCGTGTTGTCCGTTGGATAATCGTCCAACAATATCATTATGAATAGACCATGGTTTTATTTTTATTATCGGATTGTTTTATTTTAGTTGCATAATTCTTAGATCTACTTTTAATTAATAAATTGTCATACTCTTTTTTTACAGTTTTATACATTTCTAAAATTAATGCTCTTATCTTTTTAATGTTAATAATATATTCTCTTAACTTATTTTTTACTGCTTTTATTTCTTCCGAGTTTTCATACAAAAGACTTTTTCTTATGTTTTTTAGACATTTACTAATTTTTTGAAAGCATTCGTAAAAACATTTATAAAATTGTCTATAATAAAGACCATTGTCTGTTTACATCGGATATATCTACCTCAAACGTCTAGCCAGTCTTGGTGTTTAAGTGAGTTTACAAACATATTTTTATTTATTTCTGAGAAAAACCCTTTGTAATATGGTTTAAACGGTTCTGGGTTTTTTGATTTAAAGCTAACTTTTTGAGCAGTGTGATCCGATATAATAGTATTCAGCATTAATGACCACTTATATCACATAATGGAAAATTACAAAATATTATCTATACAACTTTTTGAAGTCCTTGTAATTTAGTAGTTTTCTAAAATTGTATGATGCATATTAAATGAGTTCATGATTGACAAAAATCTATTTTACTATTGTTATTTTCTATAAGTTCAGATATTAAAGTCACCAGCCATAAATACCTTTGTTTTCATTCACCACATTCACAAACACATCATCCAATTTTTAAGAAATATGTTTACGCCTCCGGTTGGGGGTTCATATATTGAAATCACAATAATTTGCTCACCTTCAAGATCACATCACACAAGCACACTAAACTGTCCTTTGATTGAAAGTGAATTAATTTGTTTTCGATTTCTTACTTTAATGTTTTTCTGTGCATATATTGCTGCACCTCCATACCCTTCTTCTCGGCAAAAATGCGATGCCAATTTAAAATCGTTTAAAGCATACATGTTCAGTTGTTCAGAATTTTCCAATGTTCAGAATACACAGAATGCTACATTCTGGGTGTGTTCTGTAGCATGTCATTTAATCTATCGACACAATTACCAATGGACTGACATTCTGATGAATTATGCTGCACCATTTTTCTTCAGACTTGGTAATATTTTTGCAGTCTCAGATGTTCTTTTTCGCTTTCTCAGGAGTCCATATTTCTTCTATAAAAAAGATCCAATTTCTTTATTAATACATAATTTATGTTTTGGCGGTGCCTTCAAGTTTTTTTAAGTATGCTGGGCATTTTGGATTCTAGCTGTGTACTCTATCATTTAGTTGAAGACGTTTACAATTTGGACACCCAAAGGGTTATTTTCTAGACACTGCCTTCCTTCATGTTTTCCACTCACATTTGTGGCAACACATTCTTCACCTTTGTAGATGCAGCTGAAGCATGGCCAAAAGGTAAAGAGCAACACTTATAACACATAGCCAAATTAGTGTATTCCTGTACATATGCCCTGGTCAAGTCAAAACTAAGATTATCGCTTTTTATTAGCCATTTAAATATTTCCGGATTTGTTTGTAGTATCCAATTTTCCTTAGTTTTGTTTCTGCACTCTTTTTGACAATAAATTTAATTTTGCTTTCTACATCTTCTCCAAAGTTTTCTTGAATTGAGGGTTAGGCCAATATTAGTTCCTAATAAAGTCTTGGAGCTGTAGCCTTTTCTATCCCTGCTTCTGTTATCATCAACATTGGATCGGTGTTCTCTATTTCTTATTTGTAGTTCGCTGTGTTTTTCTAGTATTTGTGCCACTTCTTTGTTGGGATTCACTATGGACATTCCACAATTACTCCACCGTTTGTAAATTTAATATTTTTTTTTAAAAATTTTCATTAAACTCACCAGTTTGATAAGATTATGTTTAATTTCTTTAATACTTTTTTGCATTTCCTTCTTTCTTTAATCTAATTATTTGCCCCATGTTTTTCTTTTGTGGAGGAGTTTCCCATTTATCTTCAGTGCCTGTTTGCTTGGCGTTTCCATTTAATTTTGTGATTGTGCTGTATGTTTTTCCTTCAACCCACTTTTTTTTTTTGATTTTATCCTTTAAATATGAATTGTCCGAGGATGTAGTGGCTTTGGTAGCAGAGTGGAAATGATCGCAGTATTTGGTTATTATTAAAGTTCTTATACTATTGACTTTTTGCTGAAGTATATAGTTTTCTTTTTTCAGTTGTCCTACTTTATACGCTAGACTAGTTACCATCTTGTGGACTTTAAATGTCGCTTTTCCATTTTTGACAGGTCATCTTTTATTATGTTCCACACTTTCTGTAAAACTATAAATGGCTTCCAAAGCATCCAAAATATTCTAGATTATTGCCTGTCCCATTCTCCTCGGTGACATTAAAATCCTGGAGCAGATTTTTTTGCCACTGCTGTGCCTTCGCTATCAGCCAATTGAATCTCCGACTACCATTTGTTTGTTTTCGAATTTTTTGTCTGTCCTCTATAGGGCTTGTTTCGATCTGCCTCGTTTTTGTGACATAGTATCAGTCATTTTACCTATATTATCTATTTAGTTGGCGTTCTCGAAATTGACATTCTTGGCAAAAATAAATAAATAAAAAATGAGCAGTGGTTAGTTTTATTAAAAGTTAAAGGATATACAGGGTAAGTAAAAAAAAATCGAAAACTGCTTAAGAGTAAAGTATCCTTATTTAAAATAATATAGTAAAATGTTATTTAAGATCAAAAGCTAGGCTTGAATACCAAGTTATGACCTCCTATCAAAATTTTTTCTTTTTTTAAAAATTTTAAATTACCGCTTTATAATGCATATTATTTTTATTGTTCTGTTGTAATACTTTTTAAGGTATCTACAACCAAATCAAGAGCTGGTTGGTTGATATATTCAACAATATTGTTCTCATGTCTAGGAAATAACATTTCCTACAACTCCTATCATCCTTGATTCTATTAAAAAAAATGTTCATCTTATTAATGATCCCATGCTTGCAGAAAAGCTTCCTTCTTTTACCCAACGACGGGCTGCAGGGGATATGTCGCTTTTTTGTGGGTATTTTCACGGCTTCTGCTCCGAAAATTTGGCAAGTATAATTCCCCTGGCAGCTTCCAAGAGAGAAACACGTAGTGCCACTTTTATGCATCCTTTTACAGTGCAACATGAGAGGACCTACACTTCCCACTTTCTTTGTTCCGTCATTCCCAGAGTGTCCAGACTAGAATCTGCTACCCGCAGATATTTTCCCTTCTCCAAATCCCCAAATATTTTAGTTTTGTGTGAATAAACTCCTTTTACCACACTAAAGACACCTTCGTGGACTGTCCCAAGATTAAGGAAATATAATAAAAAATGCTTATGAAAAAAACGATACTTCTCGTTAAACAATCAATCTAGATCATAGTTATTTTTGGCAACATTTTATTTGTGCATATCAAATCATTAAATATGATAATTAAATTAAACCACAAAATTGGTGATAAGTACACTAAACTATCTTACAATGTTTAAAATTTATGAAATATAGTCATTTATAGTTTCATTTATTTTATTAAGATTTTTGGTACAAATATAAAAACTTCCAGAAATATTGACCATTTAAACAGAAGGTTGTGAAGTGGTGCCATCTGTTCTTTCCATATTAAAGGAAATAGTATAAAATCTTATATTACACAATAATTTTATATATTCTATCATAGTTTCGTTTAAAAACCAACAATGTTGTGCAAAAAAAAAAACAGTGAAAGTGTAGTAGGTTTAAATTTGAAATTTGATGATGTCAACTTTATACATGGTAACAAAGAGTTATGGAAGTCTGGACCTGACCCTACTATTCTTTGGGCAATCTCCACAGGGTATTTTCCCCTATACCAGCATGCCTTTTTTGACCTGCAAGCATATACAGGGTCTTTGATTATATTTACGTGGCTTCTGAGGCCTTTATTTTTGAAGACAGAAAAAAAAAATTTATATAAAAATTGTAGGATTTTTTCCATATTATCTTTTGAAATTATCAGTAAAAAAATATCGCAATAAAAAAATGGAAAAATATAGTCAACATTAACTTTTTTAAATGAAACACCCTGTATATTATGCGCGACAACGAAAGATCTTTTTCTTTTCTAATTTCAAATATAAATACATTGATGATATTTGGATGAACCATTTTTGAAATATTTTAGGTTAAATTATTAATAAATTACAAAAAAAGTTTCATATTAGTATCAGGAAAGCCATGGAAACAATAAAATTGTTAAGTTGCTGAATTTGATGAGGGTTTTCTCTAGAATAATAATGTTTATTTTTGTGATTAAACATTCCTGCTAAAGTGAGGGAAGACATGTCGATGAATAGAATTTTATTTAAAAACTTTGGATCCTGCTGCATAAACCTAGCTATTTCCAATGCATACTTAGGTTGGTCCTGCATGTTTTGTTCAGGAAGATTCTGAACGAACATAAATTTATAAGAATAAAATTTGTAAAATTTTAAGGTTAAATAAATTTTATAATCTGTTTTATTAAGTTTAGATGCCACATCCGAGATTGATGTTTCGGGATTATCTAAAATTATTAAAAGTAGTTAGTGCTAGTCCAATAGAAAAAGTTTAATAATTATCCTGAAAAAACGAGGATATCCAAAACTTTGTTTTCATTTCGTGCTGCAGTCCTTTTCTTCATTTTATAGCTTTTTCGTTTAATAAACTTTGTTACTATGTATTTAATAGTATCTATAAATGGTACCCGTTGTTAAAAATATAATAAGTAATATTCCCTTTGCACTGTCATCACATTATTATTGTTACCATAAAAAAAAGCATAATAGCAATTTTTTGTTCTTCTGAATAGCCCATCGACAAAAAAGCAATACAAACTACTTTAAATACTTAAAATGATAAATTTTAACTTTTTACAATACCAATATGTCAAATTTATTAAAACAATTTTATTGTTTTCATAGCTATCTTGATACTAATATGTTTTTTTAAATTTATTTAAATTTTAAGCTTAAATATCTCAAAAATGGTTCATTTAAATATCATCAATGTATATATATTTGAAATAAGAAAAAAGATCTTTTATCGTAGCGCATAATATACAGGGTGTTCCATTTTAAAAGGTTGAAGTTACCTATATTTTTCAATTTTTTTATTGCGATATTTTTTTAATAATAATTTCAAAAGATAATATGGAAAAAATCTATAATTTTTATATAAAACATTTTTTTCTGTCTTCAAAAATAAAGGCTCCAGAAGCCACGTAAATATAATCAAAGACCCTGTACAATTTTGTTCTACAGCATTGGCCTTCCATAGACCTTCAAACTTCCTTGCTGCACACCCAATGGACCACACTGTATATATTTTTGAAGTCTAATTCTGAAATATTAACTTAAAGTGGTGATTGGTTGAGGAGAAAGATTAACTGCCTTTTACAAAATGTTTCTTCCACAATTTAAACAAAAATCGCCAAACTACCATTAGCTTACCTTTTCCGAGTTCATTATGATAAGCTTTATGTTTGTCTAAATCTGTATATTAAAAGTTTCTTTAAAATATATACAACTATACCTATTGGTGGCTGAGTTACATTATCCTGGGACCACTCAGGGTCAACTGAACTACCAGAAATAATTTGCTGAGCATCCGCAATGGTATTGGGCTGGGTTGGTAAAGCTGGGTTTACAACAGGCTGGATTAGTTGCTCCGCTAAATTTTTCGTTAATGTGCCATAAACTGCTAATGTTATGGTTGTATAAAGACCTAAAAAGTAAAATAGGATATTTAACATTTTTAAGGAAAAGAAATCCCATTAAAAGCAATTATACACAAACTTAAACACACTTCCTATGTGCTTCTTTTTAATGTTTCTGCTTTAACAAAAAACAAATGTATTGTTGAATAATTGCTATTGTAATTACTGATTAACCGATCAATAACAAATCAATTTTCCCAATAAGATTTAACAAAATTCTTTACTTACAAAGAAATAGAATAAAACATGATACCTACCTTTTAGTACTAACCCATCGGTTGGTATCTTTCTTACTGACTCATCAGGAGCACACTCGAGATTAATTCTACCATTCTGATCATACTCAAATGCTCCCAGTGTCTCAAAGGTGCTTGCTCCAGGTTTTCCCAAGTCGTTAACAAAAAATTCTATTTGAAACTGACTGGGATTAGTAGCTCCCAATCTCACTCCTCCTGGAAAGTCTGCTTGTACTCTAGCACCAAGAGGAATTATTCGAACTTCGGTAACATAGACAGGTTTTGGAAACTGCACAAGGTCCAAATTTATTTCCTAGGAAATAAAAACTAATGATAAATACTTTTTAAAATAATAAAAAAGACTATCATGAAACTCAGTGTACTAGATACAATGGTTACAGGGTTATTAGATGTTTAACCCATTTCCCTCAATGATGCCCAGATATCAGGACATGCAGATACGGCCTATCACCATAAATTAAATCAATTAATAACAAATTTTAATTATACCCAATCTAAGAAACTAGTCCCTGTAAAACTAGCTTAGGAGAATGGGATTTGGCTTACCTCGGTACTATCATGAGCAAAAGTATCGAAAAACAGGAGCTCTACGACGCTTTCCGTCATCATTAGCTTTCCCAATTACTTTTTTATGGTTATATCATGCTACTGGGTATATGTTAAGTAAAAAAAACAGAAATGTTATTTGAAAAACTTTTTGCACCGCTTACAAACTTATTAGAAAACTCAGGTTAGGAAAACTGTCAAAACAATTATGTTTTGTGATGTCCGAAGATAATGCCAGTTCCAAAAAAAGTGCCAGCTCCAAGAAGCCCAGACATACGTCTTTACCTTCGAGCATGGACCCGCCTAGAGGCAGCCTTGCTGCTCAACGTGAGTCAAGAAAAGGGGCAAGTTCTTTATTCCATCGATAAAAGTACGCTGAATTTATGCGCTGAACGTCAAATGACGTCATGAAAAGTTCTGATGGAACGAATTAAAACGAAATGTTTAAAAACGCTGCTATAGACCGCGGAAGTGACGTCATTGACAGCTGACATTTCGAGGCTGGGTAAAAACAAACTTTACGGCAGCAAGGCTAACGTGGTATCTTTATTGATTTATCTTCAAAACAAGTTTTAAAGCATAATTTAGCATTTTGTCTTTAAATTTTAAGACCTTAAAAACATATTTTGTAATAACCCTATCTTGATTATGTCTTTTAACGTCCGATTGAGTGATATTATGGAAAAAAATTCAAAAGACGAATTATCTGTCTTCAGGAAAGGTGAAAAATAGTGTTGAAAGTGGGCATGTTTTTAAAATGGATTTGATGGTTCCTTAGGGGATATTGGTGAGGAGAAGTATTTGTCGAGGAAAAAGGAATATTCAGTGGAGGCAACAGTAAATTAGCCATTTGTTTTCTTATGTGTAAACTTAGGTATATAAGCCTATTTCCAGATTCAGATTGGGAAGGAGGGAAGATTGAACTGTGAAATGTGATTGTCCAAGAGGTGAATATCAATGTCATCACCGCACTGCTTATTAATGCTAATAAAATATTAGTGGACTGACACAATATGCTCCTGAAAACTATCAGCTTCAACAACTGGGAACCACAAGGGTCTGTTAGTTCACTTTATCCACCCAGAAAATATAAAGCATTAACCTGGCCAGTCACTAAAGAAGATTAAAAGTTTCTTTTCTTGAAGAATTAAAGAGCATTAACAGGTACCTTTTAATTCAAAATTTCACAAACATATGTTAATTCTTTTTTTTTTAGATTTTCAGATTCTATTGGCTGCTTCCAGGAAGAGCCAACACCTAAAGCAAAAAGTGGAAAACAATGCAGGAAATTATCTCGGTCACAAGCAGTGTAGATGATGTACTTGCCCAGGTTGTAATAACACCCGAGGATAAAGCCAGAGATTGCTAATGCAACAGTTAGGCAAAGAAACAACCCTCTTGGCATCAACAGATGAGATTAGGCAGATTAACAGCCAGTAATTTGGAGCTGTACTTTCTGCCATTGAGAGAATAATAGGTATATATCAATAGTGTTTTACGTAATGATATTGCATGGATGTAATGGTTCTAATATGAGGTGGTCGCAGCATACTACATGTACAGTTGTCGGAAAAATCTGGTATGACTCTTGAAGAATTTTTTTAAAAATTGGGCAGTGTGGGCTTTGTTTCTACAAACTATACTACAGAGACATTTTAACTTTTTAAATTAGACATAAAAAAATTTAAGTTGGTTAAGTTATGACAAAGCAATATATTTTAAATTTTAAGGTTCTGAATCGATATGTGAGCCATATTTTTAAAAATTGAAATAAAAAATGATTGAAAAAAGGAACAAGGTAGACAGTAATGATTGACATTGTCATTCCTTAAAAATATTTGTATACACTGATCAACATAACATAAAAGTAGATTTTGCAATACCAGATTTTTTCTGAACCAGCTGTACATTTGACTTTTTGAATAGTTATTACTTAGTGACCTTTAAAATTTCAAGGTTAAAGTTGTGTCCCTTCAAACTTAAATTACGCTGCCACTCTTTCTGACCTATTATTTTAAAAATTTTTTTTTTTTTGATTTCCACAGTCATTGTTTTCTAAATTGCTTGAAATATAACCTTGAAGGGGTTAAAGCATTCAGTGGGAATCACCATGAGGAAGCTACATTAGAAAGTTTGAAGAAATTAAACAAGTGAAGGTGCTACCTACTGGATTATGGCTTCACTGTTCTGTGTATTAGGAGCATCACCAGATGGCCTATAGGAGATGATTCTATTATTGAGATTAAATGTCCTTTAAGATAGATTGTCTTCTGCAAGTTTAATTTTCTCAAGACAAAAATATTGTTTTGACAGACAAACAAAACTTAAAAGCTTCCCATCCATATTACCACCAAATACAAGGGCAATTACATATACTTAACAGATCTGTATGTCATTTAGTCATATGGACAACTGAGAACATGCTAGTTCTAGAAGTAGAAAGAGATCCAAACTGGGAAGAAAATATTCCAAAAACTAATATCATTTTTTAAGGATAGATTGGTTCTCACTTGTGGATTAAAGTGATTTGTGCACCCATTTAATTTTTTAGTGTAATAAACATTATTAAAGCATCAAGATTTTTTATTTATCACAAACATAAAAAATAAAATAAAAATTAAAATAGTTTATTGATGTTAACATTTAGGAATAATATTCAAATAACTACACAATACAGTTTTATTTTCATAAACTTTTAACATAGTTGAGCAAATCAGTACAAAGTTATATATAATGTTTATATAAAAATATATATATTTATTGACAATGACAAACATTATGTATTGTATTTAGGCAACAAAGCATCTATCTATATTAAGTATATACCTAAATAAAATATATTTTCAAAAATTGAAATCAAGTCAATTTTAAGAAACATTTATCTTAAAATGTTAAAATAGTCCGTAAAATAGTAGGTATATAGTCACAGCAAATAAAAATAAAAAATATAAAAACCCAAAGACACTAAAAAAAAAATGTAAACTGCCCAAAGAGAGCTTAAAACAAAACAATTTTTATAAACACTACAATATTGTCAGTGCAAATTAGAATGACTTGAGCATACAATTAAGGATTTAAAAATGAAAGTACATAAAACAAAACTTTTATTTTTAAAATATGAATGTAAGCTTTTTAAAATTTTGAATTAAGAAGCATTAAAGCATTGTTCATTTTCTAAGAGGGAGTATTGCATATTTATAAGAGCAGCAATAAGTCTGCATAATTTTCGTTGTATGCTCTCTCTTATATATTGGCCATTATGAAATCAAGATCCTAAAAAGATTTAAGTCTTGCAATTGCCCGTTCGACATGAATCCTTGCTCTAGCAATCTGTCTAGTAGTCAACACTTCCTCTTTAGAAAACTGTGGGTGTAAAAAAGGCGGTATATTAACATTTACTCCAATAGGTGTACAAAGATCAGATATATGAATCTCATCACAGAGAATCAAATCACTCAAGCAAGGTGCGTGACAATATTCCACTATCTCTTGTAATGGTTTTATCTTGAAACATGAACTTGAAAAGAGCTCACTTACATATGTAATAGTAGCATTAGGAGCTATTCCAATTAAAACCTTAAATGTATGCCGCCTGTTTATAATGAGAGAACACGTTTTTGTTCCTTCATTGACGCATGGTATCGCTACCTAATTTCAGTACAATCGAAAGCACAAATTCTGGGTGTCAGGAAATGGAACAAACATGCTGATAAAAACCTACTTTTTTTCTTTGCTAGGAATTTTGTCCATCATGCCAACAAACAAAATTTCATGTATAACATTAATGAATGTCAATACTATGTTTTGCACTGTAGTTGTACTAATTCAAATCTAAACCCTAAGTCAAAATACATTAAATTTAATCTAAGCTTCATTAGAGTACATGTAGTAATTGGTCTTGAAAGTTTATAACTTCCACCCGCTTACATCCCATAAAATAGTCACCCGAACCTGTTTATTAATTTAAGTAAAACTTCAAAATGACTAGCAGTTGGTAACCCCTGTGTATTGAAAAAGACCAATGAGTCAACATCTTTGATGTGTTCAAAACTAAGTCTGTTCTCTCCTTTGGCAAGCCTTCAACTTTATTTTCCTGCTCCAAGAAATACATTTCAGCTGTACTTAATGCACTCGTGTCCAAATGTTGCGATAACAAAGGAGGAATTTCAGCTGGGATATCTGGTGCTGTCGATGGTCCTGGGGTGTTATCAGCAATGCTTCTCTTAATTCTAGAAATAAAAAGTTTAACTTAATATTGTCTGATATAAAAATTACTTTTTTTGAGTAAAATAAGGTCTTTATTTTTTGGAAAACAGGGAAAGAAGTAACTTGTTTGACATACCTAACTACCAATAATTTGAAAAAAATTGGACGGATGGACCTACCTCTCTTCTTTCGGGACTTGAAAAATTGCAGCCTTTGCCCTCATTATGTTTAAAAATTGAAGGTCCATTCTCTTTTTGCCATCAACAAAATGACAACTACATAGTCTGTCTTCCTTTTTGGTTCCCTATCTTGTCGCCAAAATTTAAATATTTTGTCATTTTACTTATTAGTGAATAGTAAAAGATACTTATGCAAAATAAGCAAACATGTTCATATTAAATATGAACATTATCTGATAAATTTGATCAGATAATAGACAAAAAACTGATTTAAAGCCATATAACTTACCGGCACAATCCTTTCCATGCATTAAATTGGTTTTTGTCCACTGGAAACCTATAAAAGCGGCAAGTTTCCCTTCTAGAGACATGCTGATTACACTCTTGGAGCAAAGCAATATGGCATTTTTAAACTTAAAAGGGCTTATTTTATTGCGAAAATGGTAAAATAATGATTTGTTGTTTGCTAAACGTAAATCTCAATGCAAATCTGGTCAGCTGTTTTTGTTTTTACCCAGCCTCGAAATGTCAACTGTCAGTGACGTCATCACTTCTCCGAGGTCTATTTGTTCTGCAACTGTCAATGCTTAGCTGATTGTTGTGTTACTCTTTCGTATTTATTTATGTTTTTTTGCTTAAGTATTTTATAAAAACGCTTTAATGGAATCCATTGGACTCTCTAGTAGTAGTTTAAAAATGGTTTGATGAATTAGAGCTTACTGCGCTGGATCCATCGATGTAATTAAAAACTTGCCCAAGCTTGATAAGTTTAGCATTTTTCTTTCTAGCTCCGAGGCGGGGCGGCAAGGCTGCTTTTAGAAGGTATATACTCAAACATCACAGACATAAGTAAGGTTATCTATAATCGATAAAATAGTTATCTGTCTTGACAGAAAAGGTTTGTTTTCTATTTGTCACTTTCTTGTCTTTTGTACCTTGTCAAAATGTCTGAAAAACCAGAGAAAATTTTACCGGAAAAATCGGAAAACCATACCAAAGTGGACGGAAACGTGGCAAATCATGTGCAGAGTAAAAGGTAAAATATAAAACTTATTAACACATTGTAATTTTATCACAGTTTGACGGGAAAAAAGCTGTAAAAAACGCCCTCGAACTTGCAATCTTGATTTTTTAAAGGCAATTAAATTGCCCCAAATCGATATTTCCACGTCTTATTTGTTCGTTGTCTCGTCTATTTTTACATAGGTTGTATTATTTTTGTAATAAGTAATTAAACATTTCCTTATTTAAATGACTTTGCATTTATTTTTCTAACCTCAATATTTGGAGTCCCTTAAAGAGATGTAAGAGTGTAAGACATTTAAAAATATAACACAATTTCTGAGTTGTTGAGTTGATAAACGCTATACAGGGCGTTCTTAGTCCTTATGTATAATAAAGTGTGTGATTGTAAGAAAAAAACGTCCTATTAACATGTGTTCTCCAAGGCTATATTTACAATCTACGGGATGTTAAACTTTTTGATACACCCTGTACAAATATTGATTTTAAATTTTAAACTTCAAATTATTTAATTATTATCATTCAATTGCCACCCTAATAATAACAATAATAATCTTTATTTTAAATAAGGTTTATAATATACATCTTCTGTAAAAAATGTACATTGTTAGTTTTCAAAATTCTTACAATATCTACATCGAATTAACTAATACTTAAAGTAATTTTAAATGTATTATGGTTCCAGTTTAAAATTCTTTTGACAAGCTAGATAATTATTACATTATATTTTATTTCAAGTTTAAAAGTAAAACAGAAGTTAAGATAATAAGGCTTTGTTGAACTATAATGTCTTTTTTAAACGGCAATATTTTATATAATTTTTTTCACTTATTTGTTACACCATTAGAAAACACATAGGGCCAAAAAAAAATATTTTTTCACTCATATTATCACAAAATAAAATAATTTCTTTATTTTCCATATAAAATATACAAAAGTTATGACCGACTTAATATGAAAATAAGTAAAATAGTTATACATTAGAAAGGGATGATACAGTGCCATTCTTTTGACGTTTCACTGCTTGAATAAGCAATGTTGCCAGATGTTTTCTAATAATTTGTTATTATTGAATGTTGGTTTTTTTCGGTTTAACAAAAATAAAGTTTTTTTAATAGAAAAAACTAACCAGAACTAACAAACAAGTTCTAAACCCTTACTTAACCTTACCTTAAATTTTCTTTATCATAAATGTGCTGTCGAATAAAATGAAAAAGTCTGATATTTTAATTTATCGATTTTTTATAGCCAAAATAGGATGGATCTGACTTCCAGATAATTACTTTGTTTAAAAATGTATTATTTTTTTAAATTTGTGTATTATTATTAGGGCCCGGATTTCAGAACGAGCTTGTTCCCTATACGTTTTTTATGTCTGGTAAATTCATTGGCGTGCATATTAAGGAGATATTAATTATAAATAAATTTTAAAATTTTTTAAATAAAACATAACAGGAGTGTTTTACAATTTATTTTTATTACATAACGTCTTTTCAAAGTTGGTTTCGATAAAATTGGTTCTTTTATAATTTAAAAAAGCTCCTTTCGACATTACAGCTTGTATCTGGAGTAAATCGAAAATGATTTTACAAGTCAGTTCTTTTATTTTGTAGTGCCTCAAAAATTTGTTTTATTTCTAAAAATCCTAGATTACTTTCCAAGATTTTTTGTACATACAATTTTAATTTGTCACCAATTTCATTGGGAACAGATTTAAGCTTGTCTATAGTGATTTGAAATACATGAAATAAAGGCACTAGGGGGCATTTTGTTTTTATAACTGTTAAATGTCATCCGGAAGATATCCAAAATTTTTAAATCAGATTTAACATTTGGTGGATTTATAACTTCTTTACTTTTTTTTCACTCTTAAAGCATTATCTTGTAAACTGTCGATAACATTTTTTAACACATTATAATTTATATGGTAATATGTTAACTGCTGATAGCCATATTCCCCACCTTGTAATAACAGGTTGTGGCGGTAATGCGACATTAGGACACATAACTTTAAATTTTGTTATACGCGCAGGTGACTTAAAAAAACTTTTTTACCTCGATAACTAAACTTTAGCATATATGCAGCATTACCCGAAAGAAACAAAACGCCACTTTTCTGAATACTAGTGACCGACGGTAGTAAAGTAATACTTTCTACTACAGATTTTGTTATTGTCTCACTATTGGTTTTAGAAAGAAATTTACTGTTAATTAAATATAAGCTTTCAGGTTCGTGATAACTTAAAGGTACAACTATAATATTAGCTACATATCTTCCCCTGATATCAATGGTTTCATCGACACTAAACCATAACTTTTTTCCCTCCAGATTGTGTCGTATTTTGTCCATAGTTTTTAAATAAACCTTATCAACATAGTTTTATGCAGAGTTGATTCGTCTGGTACTTTTTTGTGGTAGTATTTTCTCCAAAAATGTCCTTGTGGACCGATAATTTATTTTATAAAGAAGAATATCAGCTGCAATAAAAGCTTTACACAAATCCATGCAGAAGTCTGCGTTTGATACATAATTTGGATGCCCCTGGAATATTTTGCATATTTTCTAAATGTTGTGGACCTTTAACAGTTCAATTTGATATGGTTTTGTACAAATAAATTTAGAACTACAAATTTTGCACCAAACTCCAACTGCACCATTTTCTTAAGCCAGTCAATAAGCCTGATTTAAAAACCAAGCGTAGGTCAATCCGGATGTCTCTCTCACAAAACCTTAAACTTATCTTGGATTGGGGCGCCAAAAATCTTGTTTAGTTTAATGCCTCCAAAACACAGGCAGGTTCGCTGTCGCGAAAAAAGTCCATCAATGCTCCTCTGTTACATATGAGCGACAAAGTTTTGCAGAACAAAGAGTCATTTATTGTTGTCATCGTTACTTTTAAGAATAACCTCAACTGGCACAAACACATTACATCCATAGCCTCAGCAGCTTCAAAAAAGCTTGGATTCCTCTTTCGAGCCAGAAAGTATTTCTCTTCTAATCTGTATACTCTGTATGTATCCCAAATAAGGTCTTCTATAGAATATTGTTCTTACGTCTGTGGAATGGCGTCTCCTACAACTCATTCAGAGAAGAGCTGTTCGTCTTATAAATAATCTCACGCTTATAGCAAAGCTTCGTCCTCTTGCCCACCGACGAGCTGTGGGGGATCTGTCGCTCTTCTTTAGGTATTTTCACGGCTTCTGCTCAGAGGAGTTCCGGTATAATACCTCTTCTAGCAGCTCCCAACAGAGGAACACTTGGTGCAACTTTTATGCATCCTTTTACAGTTTAACTAGGGAGACCCTGAACTTCCTGCTTTCGTAGTTCCTTTATCCCTAAAACATCCAGACTATGGAAACTACTACCCGCAAAAGGTTTCCCTTCTTCTTCCAGTCTCCAAATATTTAAGACCCGTTTGAACAAACTCCCTCTCACCACACTTAAGACACCCACGGTACGTTAGTGCTTGGGCCACAGCCTTCGTGGACTGTCCAAAGATAAAAAACACCTCTTTTACTTTCAAATTAAAAATTAGAATATGGAAGGAGCCACCCCAACTCCTTTTTTTTTAACTTGTACTCATTATTTGTTTGTCTGTAAGCGACTTACACCTGTTTAAATATAACAAAATATTTTGACACAAATATAATATGGTTTACCCTGTGATTTACCCTATGTAACGGAACTGGTTTTTACGAGTTCACAACAAATCTGCCTGAGAGTTTTCGTACTGCACTTGAACACCAACAAACCTATGTTTGTGGGGTTAATTGCATAATTATGAACCCTAATAGAAGTGCAATTAAATATTTGTAAATTTATATAGACAAAAAGTCAATTTTAATTTTATTTTTTCTATATAACTTATATAAAAGCGTTATAAAATATCATAGTTTAATTCTTTTGTTGTTGCAAAAACTCTTCTACATTTTTTACTACTGCCACGTCTTTTGTATTATTCTACAAGAAATCACACCGAATAAAAATACCAAAATGAAAACCATTAACACCTAAGGAAGTTGAATTATTTATTGCATTTTTATTTGGTATATTCTATATCATTTTAAGCTCAAAATTGTAATGGTTTTTTATCGATGTCCGGTCCCTAATTATTATTTAACCCATAATGCTTTAAACCCAAATTTATTTATTTATTTATTTATTTTTTGATCTGACGTCGCAAAATCTGGTCTTTTACTTAACCTAAAAACATAGTGTTTTTTCAAATTTTAATTTCATTTTTTTCTGCAAAAAAGGATTTTTTCGGATTTTATTTTTTTGAAGTTTACCAAACAAAATGTGCTCTTTTTATCTGTAATTTTTTTTAACCACGCCTTCAGAAGTTTTTAGAAATTTAGGATGTTAGATAAAAATTTAAATAGTATGAAGCATACATATATATTTTTTGGAGTTTTTATGTATGTGTGTTGAGATTTTGTCTTTTATAAAAGTAACAGTTAAAAGGGAAACTTTTTAAAGCAATAAGGGAGTCAATCAGCCTATTTTAAAAGCTTTTTTTAGGGATTAAATGTAAAAAAATTACTGAATTGGATAGAATTCAATGTAAAAATTGGTTAAGACAATGTCTGAATTTTGACCGATTTTGTGGGCCGTGGTATGGAAATGAATTGAAATGAAATAATTTATTAATGTTAGGACGCCATTGGCGTTTACACACGTCATACAATAAAAATTTAGATATGTATACAAACAATAAGAAATATCACTAAAATTAAATTTAAAAAGTATATAAACAAAGACTAAAAACATGGTCTAGAAGTACTTTTAAAAAGAACATTAATTATGACAATCACACCAGACAGACAGTGAACATATTAAAATAGCATTAAAAAAAACTACAACTAATTACAGAGTATTTAAAAAAATTATGATTCAAGAACTCTTCTACTGAATAAAAAGATTTGCTGATTAGCAATGCTTTTATTGTTGTCTTAAAGCGCTTAAAAAGCATTTCTCTAATAGTGGAGGGAAGTTTGTTGAAAAGCTTGATACCCAGGGATCTTGTAGCATTCGGGCATCTTACCAGTCTACAGTATGCCACAGCCAAATTATCACTAATATGGGTGTCAAAGTTATGCAGTTCACTATGTGAGATATACAGATTTAATTTTTTTTTGACAAAAGTTAGAGTCTCTAATATAAAAACTGAAGGAAAAGTTAGGATTCGAAGCCTGGTGTATGCTCATCTGCAGTCTTCCCTGTAACTCAATCCAGCCATTATCCTTATTACCCTTCGCTGTAGAGCAAAGACCCTGGAAGAGTGGGATGAGTGACCCCATATTAGTACCGCATATGACAAAACCGAATGAAACAGCATAGTAGGCTGTTATCACTGTTTTCAAAGAAACACAGCCACTCAGGCTACGCAGAGAGACCAACATCAAGATGAACCCCGAGGAACCTGACCACCTCCGGATTATTATTAAGAGCCGAGAGATCTCTCAAAGAAAAGACCATAGTGGCTGTCTTCTCTTTATTAAGAAGAAGCTTGTTGGCCTTAAACCAGTTTTCCACCTCCGAACGTGGCAATGACAACTCCTCCAGTGCTTCAGGCAGAGATCCAGCACTCAGAGAGAGAAAACTGTCGTCTGCAAAGAGTGTAAAGTTTATGGAGTTTTTAAGAGATCAAATGTAAAACATATATTTAAAGTCACGCCAACAAAATTTAATGAAATTTAGTACATTGATTGATTTATATAGGGTCTTAAATTCAAACAGATTGTATGAGTCAATGGCTTACATTTAAGTAGTTGATATGTGAATAAAAATAAATCATATTAAAAAAAGATCACCGAAAATCCTTTTAAACCTGATAACCGAATTAATCTGACAGATGTGAAATCAAATCTAATAAAGCTTTATTGTGCAAAAAATAAAACATTCTCATTCACAAAGCAAAGTACTTTTTTTAAATATAAAATAAAAATAAACTGCTATAAAATATAAATTAATCTTAAAAGAAATTATTATTTTTTATAAAGCTATAATTTCTAAAATAAAACTTAAAGTAAAAAAACACATGAACAAAATCAGTACAAAAAAATGATAAAATTAGTCAGGTACTATCTTAATCTAATATGACAAAAAGTTAAAAAAAGGACAAAACACTATTTTAATACATTTTTAAGAAGTACAGCTTTTAAAAGATATAATTTTTGATAAGCGTCATTTTGGACTGATGCCAATTTGACAGATTTTATTTTGGTTGGGGATTATTTTGACAGATGTGGTTGTTAAACATAAAGCATATACCTACTAAACGCAGCCTTTCCTCTTGGTCATGCGAACAGGTGTGCAAGAGAGAAAGAAAATAAGGGTACAATCTTTCTCTCTTGCTCCGGGAGCTAATATTAGTCGGCGGAAAATTTTGGTAATTGTTTAGATGCTGACATGTTTTTAATTTTTCTGTTTTACAGCAGATTTACTAGTCTATTAGGAAAAATCCAAAAAAATAAAAACACTTTTCGGTGTTAATTTTTATGTTGAAAAAAAGGTGTTTTTTAAGCTTTTCGCCAATAAAATGTATCCATTTAAGTTTAACAATTTCTAGTGATTTGTTTCATATTCTACGTGTAAAGACAAATAATTCAAAAAAATTTTTTTGTTTTTTTTTTCATTTTTTAACAAATTGGAAATTTTGGTTAAATATTAAATTATAAAAATTTTTTTATTTTGATTATTTCAACTTCAAATTTAAGAAATAAAAGCTAATCTAAAAAATAAAATGGGAAAAAAATCCTTTCCCTTTTCCCCTTTAAAGGATTAAATTTTTTATTGTTACAAATGTTTTGACTTATTAATATGAACCCCTTTTGCCTAAATTTGATACTAATTAAAATTTCCAAAAGGGAACTTTTAAAATTTTTTTTTAAAACCTAGGGAGTTCTAAGGCCCCGGAAAAGGGTTATTTTGTTTTAATGACCCCCGGTTTCCGCAAAATTTATATTTTAAAAGATTTTTTAGGTCCTAAAGGGCCGGAGACACCAGGGCCCGGCCCTAGCGGTCTTTTAAAATTATTACTAGTTATTTAGAAGGAAATTAAATTAAAATTTTAAAAACCCCCAATTTATTTAAAAAAAAAAAATAAATAATAAAACAATTCCATTAAAATTTTTGAACCCCCTTTTGATTGTAAATTAAAAAAGGGTTTCTTCTTGTTTCCCTTACGAAAAACCCTTTTTAAACCCTTTAGACAGTTTTTTTTAATTTCTAATAATATTTCTCTTTTCTTTTGGGGTTTTAAAATTAAAGGGTTTTTAAATGGTGGAAAAAAATTTGAAAATGTGTAAATACCTGAATCCCAAATTAAATATGCCAAGGGGGCTTTTTTTTTAAAGGTCACAGATTTAGTTGGTTTTTTAACCCAAAACCGTTTTTAATTTATGATAGTATCTTACATTTAAATTTTAAACTTTTTTATCCGGGGATTTTCCCTTTATAATTATTATTTATAACTATTTTAAAGTTTGTTCCTGAAATTCCCAAAAATTTGTTTTTTTAAAAATGGGGGTTATTGATGTTTTTTATCATTCAGGCCTTTAAAATTTTATTCTAATAAATAGTATTATACAGTGCAAAAAAGAGACAACGCAATAAAAAAGGCAAAAATGAAGAAATCATCCAAGATGCTCAAAATGAACAAAACGAAGAAAACCTCCTAAGTACATTATCCAATCCGTTGAACACTATTTCGATCAAAGATCTTAAGGCTGCAATGGAAGTGTTTACGTTGTCGCAGAAACCCGCTAAAACTCCGGAAGAAGCGTTGAAGAAGTCGTATCAGTTTTGGAATACACAGCCAGTTCCTAAGATGGGTAAGTTTTTTTTGTATCGAGTCAAAGTCATAATACAGTAGGTTAGGTTAGGTTTAAAGTGAGTGGACTTTTTACGCCCTCCACCGCGACCGCTCGGTCTATTGTGGCTCACACCTTCTTGTATTCCTCCCAATAGGATCAGACTTCTAATGAATCCGATATCAGATTTGGAGAGAGTTTTTACATCTCCTCTTACTCGTGTCGCTACCGGACACAAGCACAATATGTGTTCTGGTGTCGCTGTTTCCTGGAAAGTATGGTGAGCAGACGATTAGATCTGTCATGCCCTCCTCTCCCGGTATAGTGACGTGGGTAGCTACCAGGTCCTTGTTACAGGAACCAGATGTTTCTTCTGAGGCCGTATCTTCGGCCTTTCCCTATGAAAACGGTCCTTTCCGCTTTCTGTTTAAAGCCAGGGAACCCTTTTTCTAATAAAAGCGGTTCTGTCCGCCTTCTGTTTGGATTCAGCGATCCCTGCCTAAGCACCTGTTTGTTCAGGATGGATTAGCCATTTCCCGTGAAACAGGCGCCTGTGACTTCAGGGGCACCTTTCGAAACGGATTTATCTGTTTCGGTCAGCGCACCTTTGTCACCTTTTTTCCTATGAAAGCGGTTCTGGATGTTTCTGTTTGAAGCTGGGGAAGTAATAGTCCACCGCGGCAGAGCCCCGCATTACCGCTAGATACTCTGAGATGTCGCTCTGTATCTCAGAGGCACCGTTGGAGACACCTGTTTAATCATGTCAGTCACTCATCAGCACGGTATGCTAATACCTTGAGTTAATCCTTGTGTTCCTCTTAACTTCGGATCCGTTCCATACGCTAGTAACAGGAGTTGCCGATAACCAGCAACTCTAGCGCATGTTCCAAAAGATCCTATTGGGCCCAACCAAGACAACAACGTGCGAACACAGCGGAGGGCATAATACAGTAACCGGCTTTCATTGGTGATCAATATGGATTTTTTTACTTGTCAAAGAATTTATTTTTGATAAAAATATGTGCATACCCTCAGACTACCAACCCACTGAAGCTTTCCTCTATGGAATATTTCATTTTACTCAACACTAAATGCTAGATTTTGACAGAATATTTTTAGAAACAAGAATAAATCTTTTTTTTTTTTTTAGATGAAAAAATAACTGTCAACGAAGCAATTGAGCCTGATAGAGATGTAAGCGAAATTAGATCGGAGTCTTATTCCCTTCCTGATGGTTTTGCATGGGACACTCTAAATCTGGATGAACCCCTGGTTTTAAAAGAGTTGTATACTTTGCTAAATGAGAACTACGTCGAAGATGACGACTCGATGTTTAGATTTGATTATCAACCTGAATTTTTAAAGTGGTAAGTTTATTGTAGATGAATGAAACAGATTTATTTGTTTTCCGTGACTGTCCATATTTTAATAAAGAGTGGAGACTGCAGTTTCGTAAAATTACCAAATTTTTAAACAGAATAAGTAAACTTAAATTAAAGATACAAACAGAGTGGTCACACTAACTTTTAAAAAGTAATTCAATTACAATAGTAGTAGTAGTGAATTATGATTACCAACTACTAGCATGTTTGTTAAAAGTAATTTAATTATTAATTGAAGCTAAAAGTAATTAAATATTTAATATCTATTTAAATTTTAATAAAAAAAATAAAATATTTATACAAATTTTAAATAAAAAAAAAAAAAAAAAAATCACACATTCAAACTGCTTTCTTGGCAAGTTCAATATTAAATGACTCTAAAATATATATTTTTACCCCCAAACATCAAAAAGATTTTCCACAAAAAGTAAAAGCAGTGGCCGTGTTATTTCTGCCTGGCCAAAATTTCGGCAGGTTTTCATCCCAACCCTAAGTAATTTAATTCTTTGTAAGAAATTGATTACCTTTCAAAAATTGGATAAAATGAAATTTAATTACTAAAATATTGAATAGATTTTCATATTTTAATTAAAATTTCCGATATCTCTGGATACAATGGCGGATCTCAATTTTGTGATGATCTTATTTAAACTGTAAGACTTAAAATTTTTTAAAAAAAAACCCTCATTGTCTTTGGTCGAGGGTGAGAAGGTTAAGGTTGGGCAGTGGTGTTTTGAATATCGGGCCTGAAAATCTAGAACTGTGGGTGGCTAAAAACTTAGTATAGTATTAAATATTTCGGTAACGCAATTGACCAGTAATTAGCCAGATGCATCCTCCTAACCTTTGGGGGTGTTGTGGTATTTGCTGGAGACTTTTGATCATCGTGTTAAGAACACAAGTTCCTGTCCAAAAGTTTCCAAAAATTGGCCGAAACCCGAACCGCCATAATACAGAAACCCGGCCTTTCAAGGTGATCATAGGATTTCTTTTTTTGTAAGTTTATATATTTTAAAAATCTGTGCATACAGAACAAGAACCTGGTATTCATTTTATAAATATTGTTTTGCGTTTTTTTGGTAAACTTTTTTTTTAATTTCGAAGCAAACCTAAATGTGATAATCGAATTTCGTGGTTTTGGGGGATTAAAGGTTGATTGATTGATTGATTTTTAAAGTAAAATACACTCGAGTTTGAGATTTGTTTATCACCTGAATTTTTCAAGTGGTAAGGGGATTGAACATTTATTTTCTTGTGTATATTTTAATAAGTGAGACTGCAGTTTGAAAACCTTTTTAAACAGAATTAGTAACTTTTTACGGGGGTTCTTTTCTTCTTCAATAGTGGTGGTTATGTTCCAACTATGAGGGTTTGGTTTAATTTAATTATTAATTGAAGCTAAAAGTCATTAAATTTTTAAAGGGGCTTCTCTTTTTTCCACAATATTAACAAATAAGATTTTCTCTAATATGCATCATAGTGCAGCTTTTAAATGCTTTCTTGGGTTCAAAAAATTCCTAAATTTTTAAAATTTTTCCTTTCAAACATCAACAGATTCCTATTTAGTTTTAAGTATTTTTCTGTTTGGGCCCAATTGGCTTTCATACTGAGTCCCAAGAAATTGATTTATTTTGTGATTTTGCCTTGGAATGTTAGTTCCAGTATAAACTGATGTTGTTATTTAATTAAAACCGAATCTCGGGTACAAATAGACGAGGCTTTGTGATTTTTATTCAAAAACAGTTTAAAAAGGAACGTGAAATTCTGCGGAGCCTCGTTTTTGGTCAGGGAGTTACAGTTAGTATCCCTGTATTTGTGTCCTGGCATAAGCAGAATGTTTTTAAATTTTGGGTTGTGGTTAATATTTCGGAAGCATTGACGAATTCCAAACCAACCTTGAGTTGTTGGGGTGGTTTTATATCCCCTTTGGGACTTGATCATCAGTGTCTGCCTTTATATTTCCCTATCAAGTTCTCTTGGGCAGAAAGTTATAATCATCATATTTCCGGTCCTTCGAATACAGTGGGATATTTTTAACAGGGAACATAACAGAACCTGGTTATTAACATCATTGCATCGTTTGTCCATTGTCAGTTTGGAATCCTAGGTATAAAATTTCGTGGGTAGATCTTGTTTAGGTTATAAACAATAAGATTTTACCAAGGTATTTAACGAGAATATCTTATTTGTGATAGATAGATTGACAGAGACAGTCAAGATTGATTTTGAATATCCGCATTTATATTTTTAGGGCTTTGCAACCTCCCGGATGGAAAAAAGAATGGCATTGTGGTGTTAGAGTAGTCAAGAGTGGCAGATTAGTAGGTTTTATTTCAGCAATCCCGGCTAGCCTTGATATCTATAAAAAGTAAGTACAAACTAATTAATTTTTGGTAAAACATATTTAATTAAAAATATTTTTTTGCAGACGTCAACGAATGGTAGAAATTAATTTCCTGTGTGTCCATAAAAAGCTGCGTTCGAAACGTGTAGCGCCCGTGTTGATCAGAGAAATCACCCGACGAGTTAATCTGACCGGTCTGTTCCAGGCTGTGTACACGGCTGGTATCGTGTTACCGAAGCCTGTGTCTACCTGTACTTATTGGCATAGGTCGCTGAATCCAAAGAAATTAATAGAGGTAGAGTTTTCTAATAGGTGTTGTTAGATTTTTTGGTGTTAATAAATAGTTGTAAACTTTTAAAAACATAATATTGTAAATATGTTTTATAGTTTTGTGGCGGATTAATGTCTTAGTATCCTCTTGTTGGGATTACTCGCCTTGAAATTTTCTAGAAAATTGGACCACTTCGCTCCTGGTCCTGGGGTATAGCAAAGATTTAGGAAATTCTGAAAGATTTTTTTATTATTTATGACATTTTTCCATAAAAAAAGTTTATGACAAAACGTCATAAATATTAAAAAAGCTTTCAGGATTTTCTAAATTTTAAACCAAAAGGAACCCACACCATTTTCATTGAAATCTTGTCTACAGTGAAATGTTGTGAAAGTCTAGGATTATATAGATTAAATCATGGTAAACAATTTGGTCCAAGGCCAGGTATGCCCGTTAAAAAAAGTTATAAGGTCTTGAAGCCAAATGGGATACTTCTACCAGAACAGAAGAAATTCTTTATCTACGGTGAAATATTGTGAAAATCTAGGATTAGATGGATTAAAATGATGCTGAACAAGAAATGTTCTTTGGTCCAAGGCCCATTAAGCCCGTTAAAAAAAGTTATAAGCTCTTGAAACCAAACGGGATACTTCTACCAGAACAGAAGAAATTCTTTGTCTACGGTGAAATGTTGTGAAAATCTAGGATTTAATTTTTTCTGATTTCACAATCCGCAGATTTTCTTCTGTTCTGATTAGAAGATATCTTGTTTGGCTTCAAGACTTTATAACAACAGGCAAAACCTAAAACATTTCTTGCTACATGATTTAGTCATCTAACCCGTTTACTCACAATTTACCGTAGCAAATTTCAATGAAAATGAATGCGGGTCCTTTTTTAAAAAATTTCGTTTTAGTTTTTATTCTGTTTTTCTTTTATTTTTGGGGGTTTTTCTTTTATGTTTCAGGCGATCTGCAAGTTTATAGGGGTCAATAGGACTGAGCAGGCTCAGTTCGCTATACCCCGGGACCTAGACCGATGTGGTCTCATTTTCCAGAAAATTTCAAGGCGAGTAATCCCAATAAAAACATACTATAACAGTTTACTATTTTTAGGTTAAATTTTCTCATTTATCACGCAATATGACGATGCAGAGGACGTTAAAATTGTACAAATTGCCGGAAAATCCTAAAACGCCCGGATTTAGAAAAATGAAACTTGAAGATGTTGATGAAACTCACAGGTTGTTAACTGAGGTACTAAATTTGAAATTTCTATTATATATAAGTTAGTTACAAATAACTAACTAACAAAAACTACCGTATGCAGATCCTTAACATAAATATGTCAAAAATTCAACAAATCTTTCATACTGCTGTTTTAACTTACAGCAAAACACCAAAAAATTCAAATTTTGACCCATAATTTTTTTCCACATAACTTTAGGTATCGGTATTGCTTTATAGAAAATGAAGCTGTTATTATTTTCTTTAAAACGATTTTTACTAAAAGTCTTTAGGATTAATCGTAACCGAGATATGATTTTTCAAAGTTGTCTATTCCCAGGGTTTTTTTTTCTAATTTTCAATGTTTTTCTTTAGACTTTGTCCTATAACTTGTTTTCGTGTAGATTTTCTTAGAGACAGTAAGGCATAAAAAGGAGCCTATTTTACCACCTTTAAAGTGGTGCCTGGGTAAAGTATGTAGAATTAATATCAACCGATATATGACATTAAAAAGTTGAGGAAGTAGAACATATAACAGAATATGTTGTATAGAATAAAATTAAACACTGTCTTTCACCAATAAGTTCTTTTATTGACGGGTCATAGAGCTCTAGGGAGAGAGGAACATGTTTCTGCTCTAGCTTCATCATTAGCCTAAATACAATATAACATTTAAGATTAACAAAAGGCCAATTGCTACAAGAAAAGATGACAAATTTTTATTATATTTTAACATAACAATCAAAGAAAGAAAATTAAAGTCTTTTGTAATTTGTTAAATTTTCTTGTTATAGTTGTACACCTTTCTTATAAGTTATGTTGTATTTAGGCTGATGATGACCATCTCTAGGGCATAAACGTGACCCTCTCTCCCTAGAGTGTGGTGAAAGACAGTGTTTTATTTCATTGTATACCATATATTCCGTGTTATGTACTACTTTAACTTTACCCACCATTTTATAGGCCGTAAAATAGTTTTTTTTATGTCAGTTATAAAACAAAGTTTGAAGAAAAACATTAAACATTAGAAAAAAATACATGAAAGTAGCCAACTTTGCAAAATCATATCTCGGACACTACAAATCCTAAAGACATTTACTAAAAACCGATTTAAAAAACATAGTCCATACAAAACGCGTGTCCTGGGTGCCTAATTTCGCTGCGAGTGGAGATTACCTTCAGGGTACGTTTTTTGAATCGCTGATTCCGAATTTCGGGGTCCTGCAGCTGGGAAATTCTGGCGTCACCCCTAAAAATGCAAAAAAACACCCTTTTTAGGGTTTCTTTTAAAGAAAATCCTATAAAAAAACTTATGGAAATGCTCTGTAGGCACCTAGAAAATACTCCCAGGGTACGTTTTTTGCATCAACGCCGAATTTTAGGGTCCCAAATCCCTTGAACCCTGGCGTCACCTCTAAAAGGGCAAAAAACACCCCTTTTAGGTTTTTTTTTAAGAATATTTTTATGAAAAATTTATAGAAATTACTTAATATTGATAAAAAAATTTATTACATGACAGTATATTAATTCGTGCCTAAATTACATTTTCGGGTAATTCATTGGGGGTGAAACAACTACCAACCATCCATAAAATATCGTACAATTAAAAAAAATTTAGGCACTTTTTTTTTTGCTGTTTAAGTACAATTTTGGATAAATAGCCATTTTACGACCAAAAAAAATGTATTCCTCCCCTAAGGGATTATAAGCCCCCAAAAGGGGTGCGAGGGGTACTTATAATCCCTTAGGGGAAGGAAATATTTTTTTGGTCGTAAAATGGCTATTTATCTAAAATTTTAGGCAAAAAGCACAACATTTTTTTGTTTGCACTTTCTTAATTGTACGATATTTTAGGGATGATTGGGAGTTGTTTTACCCCTTATAAATTACCCATTAATTTAATTTAGGCTTAAATTAATATGTCATGAAAAATACAATTTTTTTATCAATATTAAATAATTTCTATAAATTCATAAGAATATTCTTAAAAACCTCTAAAAAGGGTGTTTTTTGCCCTTTTAGGGGTGTTCCCGGGGTTTAAGGGTTTTGGGAGTCCCAAATTCAGAATCAGCGACCCAAAAAACGTATCCTGAGACCATATTCTAGGTGCGCAAAGAACATTTTTATAAGTTTTTATAAGATTTTTGTTAAAACACCGCGTTTTGAGTGGACCAACATGATAAAAGCTTCCTTTTCTATGAAGCAATACCTATACCAAAATTTGGGTCCTAATTTCATGATTTTTCTGCAACAAAATATTTATATAAAAATGAGAGTATTAGATGAAAACTACATGCCGTTAAGCAAAAAACAGTTTATATGAAACATTACTTTTAACTGTTCTTATTTTAGTACCTGAGTCGATTCGACTTAGCATCATACTTTACCAAAGAAGACTTTGTGCACTGGTTCTTACCTCGCCCGAACATTATCGACTCTTTTGTCGTGGAAAATGAAGGAAAAATCACGGATTTCGTCAGTTACTATACACTTCCTAGCAGCGTGATGCATCATCCTGTACACAAAAGCTTAAAGGTAAGGAAATTGTTGCTTTTGGAACGGTGCGCGAAGAAAACGACATCTGACGGCTGCGTTAAAGCATGCTTGAAAGCCTTGGGAGAGCTGTAAGATTATTTATAAAATTTCTTTATTTTCCGTAAATAAATATATACACGTTTGAGTTGAATCTACGGATTGAATTTAATGTATTAGACACTAATAGATAGAGTAGACAGAACATCATAGGAAACCTCCACCGATGCGACGCCGATTCCCGACGCTCGCAATGTAGTTTAATTTCGGCTGGCTCGCAGTGATGTTTAAAGCGCTTGGAGCCATAGGTCAGCCTCGAATCAAGTATTGGAATTTTACGCGCTCACGATAGATAAATGTATGTTGTTTAACATGCCCATAATCGCAAGTCAAAAACAATACCATTTTAATGAAAATACTTTTAACAGTGAAGACCATTTTATTTTATTACTGTATCCGTCTTAAACAAGGTGGAAATAAATTTAAACATGATCGGCTCATTCTTAGGTATGCGAGGAATTGCAACCGAACTTTGCCCGGGACTGATAACCCAAAGACGACACAATAACCGCCCAGGGTGGGCGAAATTTGCTCTCTCCCGTCTCTCTTACATTGCAAAAACCCCTTCGAAATTTTTCAAGCGCCGAACGTGTATAAACCTGGTCAGCACTGTAAATGACTGTTGGATAACATTACAAATGTGAGAATAACTTCTGGTTAAATCTCCTAGGCGAAAATCGGCGGAATTTAAGGAATGTATATGCAATTTTCGAGGTTATGTCAGTCAAAACTAGCGGGCTCCGACAAACACACAAGTTTTTCCAATATACTTAACACTAATGTATACTTTACTTACTTGAAGGCTTTATAGCCATAATCTCTCTTCACAATCACAGAAGGCTATACAGACACTAAAGTCAGTTCTACAGAAAATCCTTAATTACTTAGTCTATTAAAAAGAACCTTTTTCTCTTTAAAACTCACAAATCATTAAAAAAAACTCCAGGAAAAGGCAGGAACAAAAGATACACTTTTTGTTACGTCAAATTCAAAAGTTGTTCGGCTAAGCCTGAAACTCGAAAGCCGTTCGACTAAGCGGAAATTTGAATTCAACACCCTTTGTGTGCTTTTATCAATTTTTTTCCTTTTTTCTAATTTCCAACTAGCAGTTAGAAATGTATAAAATTTGTAGTTACTATTTCTGCCAATATTCTTACATTTAACTACACAACTATTATGCACCATTTTTAATATTTTATTTAATTGTTTATATTTAAATCAGGCATGATTTACCGAAAATTTGACCGCAGCGAGCGCTGCAATCGATTCAGCTGTCCCCACTAGTGAAGGAAAATTTCCGGAAATATATATAATTGAAAATATTTCTGGAAATATATATAATATTTTATAACGTTATTTTTTCAACTGAGGTTAATGAAACAAAGACGAAATTGCGTTTCTCTGTAAGAACAAAAGTTTTATTTGGGATTTTACATTAAACAAATTACAATAATACATTTTTTATAACAACGATTCACTCACCTGTAAGAACAAAAGAAACAACTTTAAAGCCTCTATTTCGGGGTTTTGTTGATATCTTTAGCAAAGTTTTTAAAAATAATTACACTGTTTATATCCACAATTTTTATATTTGACAATGTCTTAATGTCAGTTATTTGATAGAACTTTGTAGATAACGCGGCAAATTCAAACTCCCAGAACATCATTCAAATTTAAGAAAGAAACAACTTAAATAAATGAGTGATTTTCTTTACATCCCCCCCTCCAGAGGGAACAATTTAGGAATTGTTCATGTCACCACCGGAGACAGTTTTGTAATGTGATAGATTTGGGTCGGTTTTCTTGGGGCCCGCATCAACTTCATAGATTGAATTGGAAATCTTCTCAAATTTTGTATGGTCCAATCTCAGTTCATCCATTTTCTTCTTTTTAAACGATTTGTTTTCCACGTAAACTCTGTCTCCACTAAATTATAATCTTTCTATGCCGATCAAATATTTTTATTATAATTATGAGATCTTATTGTGTTTTTAAATAGTTTTCTATCTCTTTTCAGATCTTCTTTTGTACATCTTGTTTTTAAATTCAGGTGAAAATATTGACATTTTCACCTTCCAAAAGGTATTTTGGGGCAAACTGTGACAGTGTGTTGGTTTCTTTATATTTTCTATACATTTCTGTGCAATAGTTGTCCATCCCCGTTTTCTTATCACTTTCTTTTTATTTACACCTTATTTTATTGACTAACGTTTGATTTAGTCTCTAAGCCCGTTTGAAAATGGGGCATCAACAGCAGTAAAAACTATTCTTTTTTTCTTTTTAAGAGATCTTATTGTGTTCTTAAAGGCTAGTTTTCTATCTCGTTTCAGATTTTCTTTTGTACATCTTAAATTCAGGTGGTAAAATATTGACATTTTCACCTTCAAAAGGTATTTTGGGAAACTTTGTGACAGTGTGTTCGGTTTCATTTTTTCTATACATTTCTGTGCAATAGTTGTCATCCGTTTTCTTATCACTCATTTATTTTACACCTTATTTTATTGACTAACGTTTGATTTAGTCTTTCGGCCTTTTGAAAATGGGGCATCAACAGCATTAAAAACTATATTATATTTTTTTTTTTTAAGATATTCTTTAAATTCTTTAGAATTTATCCCAAAGTATTGTCGTTAATACCATATCAATAGTTTGTTTACATGTTTTATTAGTTAATAAAGTCATTAGGTAACATAAGCATATCTTGTGAAATGATAAACCCCAGAAGATGTAAATATTTTTAGTTGACCGTGATCTAAAACCCCCCAATGGTATCAATAGAAAAAATTTTTGAAATGGGTGTCGCTGGACCTAAATGTGTTAAAGACCAAATTTTGTCTTCATCCTTGACTTATTTTATAAAGTTTCACATTCATCACAAATTAGTTTAAATTTCGTTTATTTCTTTGCTGTGTAGAATGGTGTTATTTTTATCACCCGGGGGCTTCCAATGTGGCAGTAAGCTTTGGACATCTCTTATTAGAGTTTTGCTGAGTTTTTTCGATATTGATTTTTTCTTGTATATAATATTAGATACTCTTGTGTATTTCTTCAACTGAGGTTAATGAAAAAAAAAAGACAAAATTGCTTTTCCCGTAAGAACAAAAGTTTTATTTAGTATTTACATTAAACAAATTACAATATTAAAATTTTTGGGACAACGATTCACTCACCTGTAAGAACAAAAAAAAACAACATTTAAAGCCTCTTTCAGGTTTAGTTGATATCTTTAGCAAAAGTTTTTAATAATAATTTTCAACTGTATATCACAATTTTATATTTGACAATGTCTTCCTTTTAGTTTTAAGAAAATTTGATAGAACTTGTTGTGCGGCAATTCAAAACTCCCAGAACATCATTCAAATTTTAAGAGAAAACTTAATTGGTGGTTTTCTTCCTCAGGAGACAATTTTAGGGAAATTTTTCATGTAACAACACGAACAGTTTTTTTAATGTGATAGAGTTTGATTCGTTTTCTGTTCCATCAACTTCATAGATTGGTGAAATCTTTAAATTTTGTATGGTCCAATCTTCATCCATTTTCTTTCTTTAATCGATTTCCGTTTCCACTCCCCTGTCTCCCCCTTTCAAATTATAATCTTTTTTATGCCGATCAAATATTTTTATTATAATTATGAGATCTTATTGTGTTCTTAAAGGCTAGTTTTCTATCTCTTTTTAGATCTTCTTTTTTAAAATCTTGTTTTAATTCAGGTGGTAAATATTGAATTTTCACCTTCCAAAAGGTATTTTGGGGCAAACTTTGTGACAGTGTGTTCGGTTTCATTATATTTTTATACATTTCTGTGCAATAGTTGTCATGCCGTTTTCTTATCACTTTCATTTATTTTACACCTTATTTTATTGACTAACGTTTGATTTAGTCTTTCATTAAACCCGTTTGAAAATGGGGCATCACAACAGTAAACTATTCTTATATTTTTCTTTTTTTTTAAAACTTATTGTGTTCTTAAAATTTTGTTTTCTATCGTTTCAGATCTTCTTTTGTACTCTTGTTTTTTTCAGGTGGTAAAATATTGACATTTCACCTTCAAAGATTTTGGGGCAAACTTTGTGACGGGGTGTTCCCGGGTTTTATTATATTTTTCATACATTTCGGGAATAGTTGTCCAAAACCGTTTTCTCTTATCACTTTCATTTATTTTTTCACCTTATTTTATTGACTAACGTTTGATAGTCTTTTATTAAGCCCGTTTGAAAATGGGGGATCAACAGCAATAAAAAATATATATATTTTTCTTTTAGAAAATTCTTTAAATTCTTTAGAATTTATACCAGTATTGTCCGTTAATACCATATCAATATTGAGCTTTGTTACATGTTTATTAGTTTAATAAAGTCATTAGAGCTTTATTTTTTATGTCAAAATAAGCATATCTTGGAAATGATCAACCAGAGATGTAAATATTTTTTAGTTGACCGTGATCCTCCAAAGCCTCAATGGTATCAATAGAAACAATTTGAAATGTTTGTTATGTGACATAGACAAATTTTGTTTCATCTTGACTTATTTTTATACAAATTTTTACATTCATCACAAATTAGTTTAATATTTGCGATTATATTCTTTGCTGTGTAGAATGGTGTTATTTTTTTATCATCTGGGTTTTTCCCAAATGTGGCGGAAAACTTTGTGGACATCTTTTATTAGAGTTTTGCTGAGTTCTTTAAAATAGTATGATTTTTCTTGTTTTTATTTTTTTTGAAATAAAATTTCATTTTAATATTTTGCTTTTGCTATTTTTAGATCTATATTTGTGTGTTGGTCGTTTTTTATATCTTTTAAGTCTAAAAATTTTTACTATTTTTAAAATCATCAGTTTTATAAGTTTCTAAATTGGATTTCTGCTTAGGCAATCTGCTTCTTGGTTTTTTTTCCCCCGGGTTATATTTTTTTAAAATTATATTGGGATAAATAATATCAAAATACCTAGCTCCTCATCAGTTCTAACCTTTATATTCATGTTTTCAATGGTTTTGATTTGAATATCTGTAAATTCTTTTCCCATAAGCCAGTGCTGCCAATTTTTTTACAGCTTCTTTGATTGCCAGACATTCTAGATATATTGCTTTCTTCTTTTTTGTAGTCAGTTAATTTTTTGAAATAAGCAACTGGGCTTACTGTTCCCTTTTTTTATCTTTTTTTTTAACACTGCTCCTACTCCTTTTATACTAGCATCTTTTAAATGTCAATTGGAAAGTTCAGGATCAAAGATTTTTAATATTGTTCTGAACATGGGTAAAATTTTATTTTACCCAAAGGGTTCCCTGACATTCTGCAGACCATAAAAATTTCCACCCTTTTGTAAAAAATTGTGTAGCGGGTGGGAGGAAAATTTGTGTGGAACAAAACTTATGATGAAATTAAATTTTTCCCCAAAGGAAGCGTACATTCTTTCTTGTTTCTGGAACTGGAAAGTTTTAACAGCGGTTAATTCTTTGGGTCTAACTGAATTGTTTTCTATTATGTGGCCTAAATATTTGGCATAATTTTTTGCAAAAATACATCCCAAAATTAAACCCTTCTTTCTGTATTGCCTCTAGTAGTCTTGATATATGTACTTTTTGTTTCTTAAAAATTTTGTCGAAAAATTAATATATCGTCTATAAAATTCACTGCAAACTAGAAATTTTTTTTTTTCTTATAATATTGCTCAATATTTTTTGGGAAAAAACCCTTGGAGAAGTCTTTAATCCAAATGGAAGACATGCCCTTTGGGAAATGACCTTCTTGTGTAATAAATGCGTTTTGTATCTATCTTGAATTTTAAAGGTATGGACCAAAATGCTGAATTTATGCCCAAAGTAGAAAAATATTTACAGTTTACAGTTTTACCATTAAATCCTCAATCAACGGAAAAGGTTGTGAGGACGAAAATTTTGTTCAATTCTCTGAAATCTATAAAAACCTTGTTTTTTTATCATCTTCTTTTTATAAGCCGGGATTGGAGCCCCCCAAATGGATTTGAAAGATTCCTCTATTCTTTTTTAAAAGCTTTGCTATTTGATTTTCAATTTTCCTTTTCTGTCTTCAGCTGTGCATCTTTTGGACGTTTGTAACAGTATTTATCTACCATCAAGTCGATATGGGGGCCCGTAATCTCGGAAATGCCTACGTCATATTTTTCCTTTGCCCAAAAACCGATTTATATTTTATCAACTTATCAATTTTGATTGTTAAAATTAAAATCGGTTGGGGTTTTCTCTTTCTTTTTTAAAATTTTTATGTTCATTAAAAAATTTTTTTTACAATTTTTATGTGTTTAGTTTGTTTTTTTTAAAATCTCAAAAATTTTGAAATCACTCTCTTTTTTTTTCCCTGACCTCAGAATTTTGACATTTGTTGAATAATTTTTGTTTTTGTTATCCTCTTCATTAAAGGTTTTCTGTTTTTCTTCTGGAATGTTGTTGTATTGATAATCTTCAATTCTGCATTTTTTATTAACTTAAAATTTTGATACAGTCCAAACCAATTAGAAAATCATAATTAAAATTTTCTTTTCTACAACAAAAAATATCCCAAAAACTTTCCCAAAATTGTAGATTTTTTTTTTTGGGGTTTTCCCTTTCCCTTTTTTTTTCTGCTCACCATTAATAGTCTTCAAGTTTACCATTTTTATATAACTTTTATTATCTTTTGTTGTATTTTTTAATAATTTTGAATTTTTTCCGTTTAACCAAAATAAATTCCTAAAACATTTAAAATGTCATTTAATAATAACTTTCTTTTTTTTAATGGGGGGCACCTCTAGTTTTGGATTTTCTCATTCAGTTCAATTTTTCCGAATTCCAGTTTTTCCTCCTTTTGATTTTTTGAACCGAATTTTCCCCAGGATGATAACGTTTCCCTCTTTTCTCAATTTAAAAAAGATTTGGCATGGTTGTTTTTTTTCAATTTTTGGATTTATATTCCAGAACACGTATAATTTTTTTTTATCATTTTATTTTTCCAACAAGATGTTCCAGCTTTCCCATTTCATTGTAAAGATCTTTTGTTTCCTTTTAAAAATTTCCCCCGTCAATTTTATCAGCCACATAATTAGGCAAGCCATTTGCTATAAGGTCTATAAGTGTCCCCGTGTCGATTGATTTTCTTACTTCAAAAAATTTTTCTTTTTAAAGCATATTCAAATAACGAACCTGCCTGATATTTAAAGCCCAAAGCATATCGAATGGGCATCCATCCTTTGTTTTTAAATGTTTTTACTTTTTTTCACATTTAATCCATTTTGATTCCACCGTATGTTTCATTAGCATGCAACTATACCAATGCACATGGAGTGTTCCCAAAAAATTTTAAAATTTCAATCTTCTTTGTCTTCGTTTATTTGAAAACGTTCACATTCTTTATTAAAATCTTTAATCCATTGGAAAGCTTTGAGGTTCTGCCGGTGAATTTTCAATCATGAAATCTTTGCAATTTTTCCCAAATTTTGAGTTTCAGATGTTTTTTTTTGTTTTTTTTCAAGTAATTTCTCAACGGGTTTTCAACGTTTGGTTTTTAGCCATAGGATGATTCAACCGTATTTGTTTTTCCTAATTTCTTCCCGGGGAAAATCATTAACTGCAAGTTTGATCCCCATCAAATAACTTTTGTTATAGCATCTGTCCCAAAAAAATTATCCTTACTTCTTTGTTGGTGTCTTTTGGGTTTAAAGATTTTTACCTTTAGCATAGTTTTGGTGTTGCTTTTTTGAAAATGTGGGGTTTAAAATCTGTTTTGGGGTTTACTTACTGAAAAGAAAAAAAAAAATTGTCAAATTTTTGGGGGTTTTAAGATCATTAACTTTCCATATTGCCGGGAAAAATTTAGAAAATGTTGTTTATAATATATTATAAGTTTTTTTTTTTTTCTTCAAACGGGGTTAATGACAAAAAACGGAATGCGGTTTCTGTAAGAAAAGTTTTATCATAGGTAATACCCTAAATGGTCAGATTTGGCCGGATTCAGTGATTTTGAGAAACGAGTTAAAATTTGAGAGTATTTAAAACCAGGCAAAAAATATCTGGCTCAAAATCTAAGTACAATTGATATTTGGTAAGACAATTGCGCGAATGAAACAAAGTTAAAAACAAAATAATAATTAAGAATATAAAATACAGTCACTCCTGAGCTAAGCGTAAACTTACCAATTTTTTTAGCTAGTAACTTTTTTCGTTCTATCCGAAAGCAAATTTAGATTTTTGAAAAGTTAATACGCAAAATACATTAATATAAATAAAAATTTAAGTATTAAAAATACAAAGAAATGTAAAGAAAACAGTAAAATTTTTTGAAAAATATTTACACAGGCCATAAGACACAAATTTTGCAACTTGATCAAGAGACATGTCATCGATATCATCTACACCTTGAATATTCTATTCAGCATCAATGCCATCTTCATGGGAGTGCAATTAAAATTCTTCTAAAGTAAGCAATAGCCAACAAGCAATAATAGGTGAATCCCCGGAATCGAGATTTTATTATTCGTAATCGTAAGAATAATATACATACTTTTTCGGAAATTATTTTTCTAGTGAGATATTTGTACTGCCCAAAAGTATAAGAAATATATAGAAATCCTTGTTTTGATGGTTTAAAACGCATTTTTTTCGACACTTTCGAAAATTATCAATATTTCAATTTCCATGGAAATATTTCTATTTACAACACTAGTCCCCATTATACACTTTGCTCCCTGCCAATATGGATAACTTAGTTAATGTTTTCAATAACACTAAATTCTTAAACTTTCATTATCTTTATTTTTTAAATGATACACAACGTTTTTTTATTTATTTACAGGCAGCTTATAGTTTCTACAACGTGAGCACCAAAACTCCTTGGATCGACCTGATGCAGGACGCCCTGATTTCGGCGAGACAGCTCGGCTTCGACGTGTTCAACGCTCTGGATCTGATGGATAATTCCGAGTTCCTCGAAGCTTTGAAGTTCGGCATCGGCGACGGAAAATTGCAGTACTACCTTTACAATTGGAAGTGTCCGCCGATGGGGCCTAATCAGATCGGACTCGTGTTACAATAGAGAATATTAATTAATAATTTTTAACGCCTGTTTAGTAAATTATGGGAAATTTTATACTAGATGTTAGTATGTTCGGTAATTAAAAAAAAATGAATGTATCCCAGTTCAGGGTCTTGACATTACTAAAGAAACCGAGGCAGTCATTGATGTTTCTTGCTTAGCTCTTGTTTTAAATGTTTTCTAATTAATTCATAATGGGCCCTTTGCACAAAATTTACTTGTGGTTATCAAAAAATAGGATTATACAAAAGAAACATAATAATTCTAGCCGATGATGTCGTTGTTAAATTACATGGACTTAGCAATTGTAATTAACAAGTTTAGAATGTTTAACAAAACGTCATTTTTATGTTACTCAATGATTTTGTAGGCAACCGTCAAAATCTGACATTTTGTTAAACACTAAAGTGTTAAAATATATAAGTAACGATCATCCACGTAATTAAATATAGGTATTCCATAGGGTGTTTATACAGTTAAATAATGTAAAATAAAATTAAAAATATCCTTGAAGAATCAACTTTTAACTTATTTTATTTTTATGTATAATCACAACTGTGCATGCTCTATTAAACCATAATCTTCTTCTTCGCTGAGAGCCGTCTAGATTTACTACCGGAGGCACCGCAGCCTTTTTGGCTTTTTGTGCCTAATCTCCTTATCCTTATCTTTTATACCAATCCTCCCATTAGTCTTGTTTCTTCTACAAGTCTGTATAACCCTGAGACTGGTTGGTTGATATATTTCTGTGAGCTCATTTTCGGTTGCCCAAATAATGCCTATTTTTTGTGATTTAAGGCTTCACATTCGCACAGGATATGGTAGGCTGTCTATTCCCCCTCGTCGCACATTCTGCAACTTGGGTCTCCATTATATAAGCCTTTCTTGTCCAGGTGTCCTCTCAGGTTTTCGTACCCTGTTAGCAGTACTACTGTTATGGGAAGTCTTTTCCTACTTTGTCTGAGTAGTTTTTCTTTCGTTCTTGTTTTATTCTACTGAGCTTCCCCAGTATTCCTCGTGTTTGTTTCGGATCCATTCCCTGGTTTGCCCTCATGCTGTGGTTGTGGTCACTCCAAGGGCAGGTTCTGGTCCTAAGTATGGTGTGGATGATACCTGTCTTGCCAGCTCATCCGCTTTTTCGTTACCTTCTATTCCCGAGTGTCCTGGTATCCACGGAAGAGTTACCCTGGTTAAAATGTGATAGAATGATAAGATGACTGCTGCGACAGCTGTTGATGTATTTTCAAATTTTGCGTCCTTTAAAATTAGGTTTAAACACACAACAAAATCAAGAAGTCAAAAAAGAATAGACACTGCAAAACGAAATATTTGTTGTGTAGAAGGAAGAAATTTATTTTTATTTTATTCGCAATTATTAATGGGGTTATTTCTATTTTTTTTATTATTCCTAATTTTATTTTTGTGTTATTTTTATGTTATTTGTCTGTATAAATCCACCTTTAGTTTCGGCGTAATTATGTTTTAAATTCACGTCCTGACTCTTTAAATTTGATGTCAGACCAAAACGGTTTGTAATAACATGAGGTCTGCTGAATTGCAATATTAGTCTTTTCTGCTTTGTTCCTTTATTTCATTCAGAGCAAAAACAGAAAATCCACCGCGTTCCTTTATTCCGAATAAAGATAAATCGATTAAATGTTTATTAAATATCTAACATAATATGGGTAATTACACAGTCAAACAGTTTGAAGCTCTAAAACTTGTTTGTTATCATTTGAGAAAACCACCTTGGTTAAGTGATCATGAACACTTTTTGCACCAATGCAGACAGTTTTTGTTGTAACCATAGCTACTGACTGACTGAACCAATGCAATTTATTTTTTATCAAATGAACATGAACAAATTATATACAGGGTGTCCAAGAATATGTGGGCAATATCTCGGAATCTAATAGAAAACCTAAAAATAATATGACAAGTTCCCATATTTTTTTTTCCTATGACCCTCCCCTACGGAGATACAGATACATAACGGACGCCCCTGGAAATCGTTTTTGTTTAAATAACTTTTAAAATACTAGGCGTATTTTAATATTTTTTTAAAATGATGGTTATTAAATAAGTTTTTTTAAAAGAAACCCATTAAATCATATTTGGTTTGCCAGAGACAGACAAGCTCTGACACAATAATAGCAATTTTTTAACACCTTGTACGATAAAGACACAAAAATATTATTTTTGGATAGCTTTAACCTTAAACTAAAAAAGGTATACTTGATTGACATCGATAAAATCAACTATTTACGAGAAATAAAATATCATGGTAATTTTTTACATTATACGGGGTGTTTTCTAATTGTACATCAATATTTAGGGAAGCAATTTTTGGGTCCATTTTAAGAAGAAAACTTCATATGAACGTATGTCCTAAACGTCTTAACTTTTGAGAAACAGGTGGAAATTTTCAAAATAAATAATTTATTATTAATATCTGTAATACCACTTTAGATATTTTAATGAAATTTGGCATAAATGTACTATGTATAAAGAAACAGTTTTTAGTTTACCACATTTTTTTTATTTCCACCAGTGGCGTTCGTACAGAATTTGACCTGCCTATTTTGGCAAATAAAAAAAAATTGTGGTACACTAAAGAATGCTTCTTGTTACATAGTACATGTATGCCAAATTTCATTAAAGTATACAAAATGGTATTACGGATATTAATAATAAATGATTTATTTTTAAAAATTTAACCACCCTGTATCTCAAAAGTTAAGACGTTTAGGACATACGTTCATATGAAGCTTTCTTCTTAAAATGGACCCTTAAATATTGAGTTACAATTAGAAAACACCCTGTATAATGTAAAAAAAATTACCAACCATGATATTTTATATCTCGTAAACAGTTGATTTTATCGAGGCCAATCATGTATACCTTTTTTTTAGTCTAAGGTAAAAGCTATCCAAAAATAATATTGTTGAGCCTATATCATACAGGGTGTTAAAAAATTGCTATTATTGTGTCAGAGCTAGTCCGTCCCTGACAAACTAAATAATCCAAATATGATTTGATGGGTTCATTTTGAGAAGACTCATCTAGTAACCATCATATTTTAAAAATATTAAATTACGCCCAGTATTTTAAAAGTTATTTAAAAAAAAACATTTTCAGGGGCATCCATTATGTACCTGTATCTCCGTAGGGAATATTTTTAGGTTTTCTATTAGATTCCGAGAGATTGCCCACATATTCTGGGACACCCTGTATAATATTCTACTTTTTAAGTAGACAAACAGAAATGACATCTATCAACAGATTGAAAATCCAAGTGTTTCAATATCCGGATTAGCTCCATTTGCCAGTCCATTTACTCTGCTCTCATTGGAAAAGTAATATTGGAACTTACCTGCAGTGGCCTGTGTCAGTGAGGCATTGTGAATAAGTGTGGTTGGCCCATCTTGACGTCAATATTGTTTTGGCGTCAAAGCTTTATATTTTAATTGCTTCTAGCTCCGTTATAAAATCTCGAATAAAAATAATATTTGGCAGAAGTGGTTTTTAGGTACAAAAGGGTTATTTTTAGTTATTTAAAAAAAATATGTGCAAAGGGCCTATTATGTAGATATATTTTCCTTATCTAGATAAGTGGGTAATATTTGGAAATTTAATTATTTTTAATTAATGATGTATATGGAAACGATATATATTTATTTGCATGTATAAATAATTTTGCCAGTATAGATTAATTCTGCACCCTGTCACTGACATGAATGTAATATAAGTGTTTATAGTGTTTAACATTTTACCCAATTATTTTGATCATTTATCCTATTAACTTGTGTTAATGGTTTATTAGTTTGAAAAAAAGGCGAGCTGTAATTAATTTTGGTTGATAAAGGTAAAAACGAAAAATGATGTTCTTTCTGAGCGAAATTTAAATAAAAAAAAGAAAGAAACGGGCAATAAATTGGCATCTACAAGAATATCTAAATTACAGAAAGATTGGAAAAGCGGAGAAACAATGAAGCTTAATTCGAGTCGTTGATTTGTTCCGATTTTGTGAAATTTCGGGAAATCCAGACACTGTACAGGGTGTCCCAAATTCGATTCTCATCATTGGGATCTCGGAAACTTGAAGAGGGACGAGATCGATTAAATGAAGGCAAAGTTGCGCAATTTGATGCTGATCAGAATGCCACCTTAAAAGTTAAAAAACTGTAAATACTTTTAAAAATACTTGGAAAAAACCGAATATTCGCGAGATTTTACCAAATAAATTTTACATTTTTATTGCTACTTTTTCTGTTCTACAAGTCAGTGTAATTAGATTTACACACCGACGTTTGTCTTCGAGCTGCCAGCTCGTTTTTTAAATACGGCCTTGGATTTTTTGTTACGTATTTTAAGAGCTTTTAGAATCTCAAAACCAATGATGTATCACACTTATTTGAAATTTTTTAATGTTTTCCTACCAAAAATCTATTTTCTGTCTCTCTCTAACACATGGTTTCTTATGGTAATTGCCATTAATATGAATTTTTCGAATAAGTGCGATACATCATTGGTTTTGGGACCTTAGAAGCTCTTAAAGTACATAATAAAAAATCCAGTGCTGTATTTATAAAAACAAAGTTGATGATAGCAGCTCGAAGACAAAACGTCGGTGTGTAAATTTAATAACACTGTCTTGTAGAACAGAAAGAGTAGCAATGAGAATGTAAAATTTATTTTGTTATATCTATTTAAATAGAGTCATAGACAAAATTAAAATGAAATCGCGAATATTCGGTTTTTTCCAAAAATCTTCGGAAGTATTAAGAATTTTTAAACTTTTAAGGTGGTAATTTGATCAGCATCAAATTGCGCAACTTTGCCTCCATTAAATCGATCGACCTCGTATCTCTTTAAGTTTCGAGCTCCAATGATGGGAAACGAATTTGGGACTCCCTATACACAGACATTGTGTCCTTTGTTCTTTCTGTCCCTCCCTTTGATGAATCACTTTTTGAATTACTAAAATTATCGAACTCAGATGTAATTACCAGCTCTTAGGCTTCTTTGCCTGACTGCTGAGACCCCGAAAGGTCGAAAACTGTACTGCGATCTTCACACTGTATAAAGGTGGAGTTTTGACGCGCTGACGGAAAGATCAATGGACAAGCAGCATTCGCAAAAGTCAAATTCGTCGTGCGTTTGCCTCCAAATTCGATCAAACCTTCATATTGTTTCAGGATACTTTCCCTGACTGAAGATGCCGAATCGAAGTAGAAACAAGCTAAAAATATTCTGGAGTTAGCACAAAACTAATTTCCCCATTGGTGTTTGCACTTTTGGTAACAGCAATTTTCGCTTTGCGAAGACAAGGTTTGATCGAATTTGGAGGCAAACGCATGACGAATTTGACTTTTGCGAATGCTTGCTTATCCACTGATTTTTCCGTCAGCTCGGCGAAACTACACCTTTATACAGTGCATCCCAGTACAGGTTTCGTCCTTTCGAGGTCTCATTAGTTAGGCTAGAGGAAAAACGGTTATCGTTGCCAACAAACTCTGCTGTCGGCTAAAGATGAACTGAATGCATAGGTGCAAATTAAGGTTTTTTATGAACGCCTTGTAAAAAGACTAAGACCCAAAGAGTAGAGTAATTGTACTCAAGTTTTATTTAAAACAATATACAATTAAATAATACGTAAAATATGGTGTATACGCCAATGGGGCATATCAGCAAATCGAGTCAAATATATAATAACTAAATTGTGCGACGTAGCCAGTTTAAAAAATCTAAAGTAAAAAATATTTTTGTCCATGACAAATTTTAGGTAAATCAAGTTTAATAAAATTTAAAAAAAAATGTGAAAGATCGAAATTACTTTTAAAAAGACACTGATAGCCTTACAATTTGTCAGTCTTAGGAATCTGAAACATAACTTACTATTTACTGACAATACCGGATGTTTACGTTCTTGTCAATAGGGCTTAAATTTACAAGTTACTTGAAAGGAAAAGTAACAAAATTTGCCCTTGAATTTGGCGCAAAAGTTCACTTGAATTTAGTAAAAGAAATTATTTATATTTCACTTAAAAACCGGAATCGCCTTCCCGACTGCGTAGTCCATAAGGCGTAAAGATACGTCGACGTTACGGCACAAATAGAAAGTATTTTATATCACAAGAAAAATCAGATTTTTTCCGATCAAATTTCGAAAATATTTACAGTTTTTGGGACACCCCACTTTTAAAGAAAGAGATGTGCTATCCAAATTTCTTGGTCCAAAACACAAAGAAAGTAATATATATTACCATAGAAAAACTACTATTTTTCTATCAAAAACTTAAAAGAACATTTTAGCAATCTACCCAAAATGAAAGATAATTTTTACGTGTTCATATCGAGAGAAGAAAACTTTTTCAGCTGCGAGTTACTATTCCAACCGCACAGACAGCTGTACTGGTCATCCCAAGTCTCCCGACGCACAGACCTTCTTTCTTTTATTTTATGTACTTGTTTTCTGCCTTTATTGAATGCGCTATGTCATCACGAGTTCACGAAGCCGTCGTCGGCTTTCTTTGCTAGAATTCCGCGACTGTCTGTTTGCTTAGTTATTTTAACCTACCTATCTACCTAGTTATTTTAAGATTGGTAAAAAGTAATTTTATTTACACTTCAGCGGTGTTGCCGAGATTATATTAGAATTTTACTGGTAAAAATATATTTTTTTATATTTTATAAAAAATAAGAAAGGAATGTTATTCTACCTATGGCTATGGTAAAATAACTTTCAAGTTGTCAGATCTTTCTGCAACATAGGCAAAGAAGCCTAAGGGATGGCAATTCTATCAAAATTTTATCTAAATTAAGTGGACGTAATTGCTAACTATAGTTAAAACGATAATTAAAATATAAAAAGTGTAAATTAGCAAAAAAGTAGCATTTTTTATATCCATCGACGTTAAAGAATGCACAAAAAACATTCCTGTTTTTGAGTTTGGAAAATGTTTTGAAAATTTGGAAATATAGGAATTCAAATTGAAAAAATATTTATTAATTACCATTATATCTGCAGCAGTAAGCTGTAAGTAATAAGCTTATAGCTTATGTAAGCTTTAATGGAAAATAAATTTAGATGCTAATATTTCGGAACTCATCAATCTTGTAAATACCTGTGGTTAGCCCTCTTGACGTAGACACCCTTTTCGCAGGAATGTTTTATTTAAATGCTTGTAATATTTTTATTCATATAAAAAATTTGGCAGAACTTTTATTTAGGTATAAAGGGTCATTTTAGCAAAAAAATAAATAAATATGAGAAAGAAAAAAACCGGTTCTGATTTTTTTTCTGATGTAATTTTCAAAATATTCTCAAAAAAAATTCCCGGAAATAATTCACCCTCTTGTGATATTACTAATAAATATCTTAGAGGTTTAGGAGTTTATGACTGATGCTAGTCTTGATCCTAAAGTCTGGTTCTTGTATGGTGTCGAACCTTGATCACAACGGAAACGCTTGTGGTTACAAAGCTCTGTTGGCTTCATTTAACGCATGTAATCGGTTATTCGATGGATTTTGGTAAAAAATTGTTTTTATGTTTTAGATAGGATATACTATCCACCTGAAATAATATTGATAGTGTACAAGAAAAAATAAACTAATGTTTTGACTTAGATTCCTGTTTTTTTTTTAATATACTTTACTCTGTATGTATAACCTAAATTTAAGATTAGGTAAAATACCTCCTAAATTAACGGTATTACGGCCTTTTCACGGTGTTCCTAGTAGAAATGTACAGTTACCTACTTACATACCAAATTTCAAGTTTCTACTCCCTCGGGACGTGTCCCATAATTTTGATGAGTCAGTCAGTCAGTAGTAAAATGGGCAAATTTTAAAGTCGAATATCTCAGAGATCACTTGACATAACTTTCACAACTATTTTAGAGATAATAAGAACCACAGGCATAACCATAGCTGCAAAAAAAATAAACAGTAGGAACATCACTGATAAAGTCGTGCTTATCCATACGGATAGCAGATAGACACTACTAGTCCTGAGGAGACCACACTACACCTCGGGTCTGGTACTAGAATGTCACCGTGCCCTTGGATGCTTCCAGCAGGAATGTGGTCACCCTCTGCTGGACCAAAGGACACGCTAACTCCAAAGGCAACCGCATTGCTGACTCGTTGGCCAAGAAGGCTGTCTGGACCAAACCTTTTGGACCCGAACCTTTCTTAGATCTTACAGGGTCTGCGATGAAGGACCTAATCAAAAGACACTCTCATCAGCAGTTTACAAGACGATGAGATGAAACAGTAAACTGTAACTTTTTCAGAGAGTTACTGAACTATTCTGACAGAGATACAGCTAAACATTACTTGGCATTGCCTAGGGCAAACCTTCGCCTAATCACGGGTGTTCTTACTGGACATGGTCAATTACGAAAGCACCTCTTTAGAATGGGTATAAATAACACACCTCTGTGTATAGCTTGTGAAGAGGAAGACGAGACGGTGGAGCATATTCTTTGTGACTGCCCTGCACTCTCGTCTAAGAGAAGATCCATGCTGGGCGAGTATTGGCTTTCCTTGGCCGACATTAAGGAGATTCCTCTCTGCGAGGTTGTCACCTACTTTAAATCAGTAGGATGGGCAGCGTACCGAGTGAAAAGTCCCCTTTAGGAGGAAGCACAACGGGCCTACTGAGGCCTAGGTGACAGAGACAATATTTTTTACTTTCTAGGTCTATTTTCTGATCAATTAAATGCAGTCATCCTGTAAAACTTATCAAAAGGATCAGCGCGTAATCACTATTTAAATGGGCACACTGGGTACGATTGGTCCCTTTTTTCTTCGGTGGGATAATGGTCTAACAGCTTTGTCCTCACTGTAGACTTAGAAAGCAATGCTACTTAAAAGAGTTTTTAAGTAGCATCGCTTTCATTGCAAACATAACGAATTAGCTTTTATAATGTTTAGTTCAAACTTCCCATAATTTATTAAAGTAGCACATTTTAATTTTGATTTAAAACAACAAACAGTTTAAAGATAGAGTAGGATTTACCATGTGGCATTTATTTTGTGACTTGACTACACACAATATTTCTTAGGATACTTCTAAAATGTTATGTAATATTTACGTATTTTTAAAGATAGTATAAATTTATAATTATATTAATTTGCCTATAAATTAACATTTTATTTATATGTTCGCCATTTTGACGAAAGTTGATCACAAGGCAGGGCGAGTACCTTTCGAATTAAATATTTTTATTAATTCAGCCAATAGCAAGAGAATTTAAAAAAAATCTGATGGTCATGTTTATTGCAATGTGTTCAAAGAAAAGATTTTGGATATCACAAGCCCAATAAAAAAGGTCGAAGAGTGTTTCGATAGTTTAATGTTTTTTTTTTTTTTGGTTATCATTTCGACACATTTTATTGGTCAAAGGTACCTTTCATGTTAACAAACTTGGAGGAACTCCGCCTACCAGAAGGGTTTTTTAATAATAAATAGGGCGAGGGTTTAAATCTGGTCGTCCAATAATAGTAAGAAATTATATTTTTACATCTCCCAGAAGTGGATGGTATTCTAATCGCCTAAACCTCCTCCCATATCAACTTTACCAGTCTCTTATCCTGTAGTCTATGCATGTGACCTGCCCATCTTAGTGCAGCATAGGTGATAGGACGTCACCTTGCTTGAGCCCGTTTTTTATTTTAAAACTGCCAGAGAGTTTATTGTTGACACGTAATTTTGATACTCCGTCCTCCATGCACACTTTGGTCATTTGAATCAATTTTCTTGGTATCGAGAGCTCTGCCATCGCATTCCATACTTGGTTCCTTTCTATGCTGCAACCTTCAGAGAAACGTTCTTGGGCTGTGTTTAAAAGCTCCCTAAAATATTTTCTCCACTCATCGATTAGTTCATCGTCATTGACTATCAACTGGCCCTAGTTATTTCTTAGCATTTGTGTGGATTTGGCCATATACCCTTTTTTCTCCGAGGAGATGGCTTTGTAAAATTCTCTTGATCCTGGCTTGGGTCGATCTCTTTCCATAGCTTCATATTTTTTCTGATCGTATATTCTTTTTTTTCTTATTACTCTTCTGGTTTCTTTCCGTCACTCATCGTATTTCCTTGTACTTTCATTTATTTTTAATTGGACCCATCTCTGTCTTACCGATTGTCTTTTTTCCAGTTGTTGTCGGCATTCCTCGTCATACCATGATTTGCCCTTTTTCTCTTACTTCTTCCGAGGGCCATTTCAGCTGTCTTTATTATCACGTCAGCTGTTTTCTCCCATAACTGTTTCAGGGATCTTTCTATTTGTTGTGTATATTGCTGTATTTTTGTCGGATTCTGCAATTCATCCATGTTTCATTGCGTACTCATTTTAGATTTATTGTATTTGGGTGTTGATATTCTGGTCCTGGCACGTCCATGATGCTACTGCCATGTCCCGCGTCCATAATGATATGATCGATCTGGTTACGGGAGATGTGGTCGTTTGAATACCCAAGTCTGCTTGTGGATGTCCTTATGCGGGAACATAGTTAGAACTAGACCTAATCAGCAAGTTATTGCTTGCTGCAGTTTCTATTAACCGTTGAGCATTACCTACCATTGGATATATTATGAAGGCTGTGTTTGCCTATTGTCGGAAAGAAACTCGGTTCTTTGCATATTTTGGCATTATAATCTCCTCATACCAAACGCATGTCATGTTTTGGCATGCTCTCTATGGCTTTCTCCAGCGCATCGTAGAAAGCGTCTTTGATTTCATACCTTTAAGTGAAATGATAAAGTTCTGATAGGAGGGACAAAACAAGCTAAAACATTTTGTGTAATATACATACCTCGTGCGTCCGACCAAAACATGGCAGTAGGTAATGCCGTGTTACATTTTTTATGGCTTCAGTAAAGGCCGTGAATGAATTGTTTTTTCTTTATCAGTACCACCAAGCAAATAGGAAGATAATTATTGTCTTCCTCTAGCTAGCAAGAAAAAAATCTTAAAGCGATTTTTTACAGGTTCTTCTTCTTCTTCCTGGGAGCCGTCTTGTCTGTCTTTTGTGATTCAACGATTCACATTTGCATTTTATATGGTAGACTGTTTCTTCCCCCTTGTCGCACATTTTGCAACTTGGGTACCCATAGTATAAGCCTATCTTGTGTAGGTCTCCTCTTAGGTTATTGTGCCCTGTTAGCAACTCTACGGTTATCGAAGTCTTTTCCCGCTTTGCCTGAGTAGTTTTTCTTCGTTCTTTTGGATGGGCCCCTTATAAAGCTTTTTCCATGTCTTATTCTACTAAGGTTTTACAGGCTCACTTGAGCAAAACAGATGTAGAGCTGCCATTAATGAAAAAAAAAACTATAAATAAAAAACATATTTAAAATTAAATACTTTTAATTTGCAACTAAAATTACAAATTACAATCAATATACTCAATCCTACAAGTAGATGCTAAAATGTAAATGCACTATTAAGATGTTAATCAATTTTATATATTTATGTTTGTCTTCATGGAGAAAACTGATAAAAAGTAATTTTCTTTACAATAAATAAAGCCGTTAGAAACCCACTGAAACTAATATTCTTTATATGATAAGAGAATCATTATATATTTTTGCATATGCAAAGTTTTTTGGAGTTAAAATTATTCTGTTACATCTGCCTGAGAAAATATGTACAACAAAAAAATTCCAGGGAAGCCTTTTTTTAGTCAATCTTAGCTGTCTGCTGTGTGATCTATTTAGTTAATTGCAATTTTAGAGCAGTCAATTAAATATGCACATTACTGAAGAAAACTGAAATAGCTTTAAAAGGTAATGCCGTAGAAATAATAGATTTACAACGTAACGAGATGATCGATTAATTTTTTTTTTAATTATTGGTAAAAAAGTTCACATATTTAGAGATATTTGGGTATACAAAATAATAAGAAAACATTATATTTCGGGCTTACCATGTGTCTTAAATTGACCTATTATAACGTCAGGAGTCTGTCAATCTTATACACATATTTTTCAGACACCCTGTAGTGTCTTTAGTAGTAAAAGTCGATCAGCATACAAAGGTACGAGTGACAAAAGAGGCTCCCAGTGCAATAAGCCATATCAGTGCAAAAAAAAGTTTTTTCAAAATCATTTAAAACTTTGAAGGAACTGTGTCTTAAAATAGAAACAAACTTCACTATCGTTACTTGTTAGGCCTGCCTAGTTACTTATTTATTCAACAACATATCATTACATGCACGGGCTCTAGAATTTTCAATTTCTTTTTCTATTAAGTGATACATGGGACCCACCCAAATATATGCCAGGTGCTATTGGCCTCAAGGGAAAAACTTTGGTAATAATAGTATATTATTCAATGAGCATGTAATTATAGCTATTACTCACGATGATGAAATTTGCGTAACCAGCAGAAGACGAGTGACGTAATTCATCAGTGAGTAATAGCTATTACATGCGAGTAGAATACTATACTTTTTCTACGACTTCTTTTATACAGTGAGTTACATAGCTGTTTAAATTACCTTTTCAATGATTTATCATAGCTGCATTTTAATTAATTTTTTCGTGTTCGCTGCTTCTGTAATTTCGTGTGGAGTGCCAGTTTCCATTTCATCGTCACTGATTTTAGCCATTATTCTTACAGGAAATTTCCTAGGTATTATTGAACGAACGAAAACTTTTAATATATTTTATAAATCAAAATATGGTGTCAGTTGTGAATAACATTGGTTGTCATAGTACTGTGAAAACAGATGTCAACCAGCAATTTTTCTGTCAGGCAAAGCACACTATTATTTTTATACACTATCTTATAAGGTCACAGGAGTGTGAAAGATGAACTTTTTTCTTCAGATAAATGAAATTTGTTAATAATTCTTATTTTTTTCGATATTGACAATTATTAAAGTCGACTTTTTGAGACTTAGGTATGTTAGATAGTGCTTACTGACTCTTAAAGACGTGTATACGTGCGTTTGATGCTACTATGTAGAGGTCATCGAACCCGTGAGTAATAACCCGTGGGTAATGGATCATTACTCACTGGTAGGTAATAAGTGTTATTATCTATTCAAAATTAGTTAATAATAAGCATATTATTAAACAGTCGTAGAAAAAAAAATATTTTGAAATTTTCGAAAAAATGTTGATTTTTTGAGTGCCGCCCCATAAAAACATTGGTCCATCAAAAGCAAATAATCAATTTGTATTTTTTTTTTCGTAAATTTGATAAAGTAAAATTTTTCCCGCGGGAGAGGGAAGTCTCCAAAAAAAACTTTTATTTTGCAAGTTTTAAATGTTTCATCAATATACAAACAAATAATAATAATTTTTCCCCCAGTTAAAAATTTAAAAAACAGTTGGCAACAAAGCCATAAAAAAGTGATGTTTTAAAACATAATAATTGGTGTTCTTAAAATGGATATTAAGCCTTATTTATGGTAAGTACAATTATTTTTTACTTAAATTTAATTCCAAATTAAATATTAAAATAAATTGCAAGAAGTAATTTTTATTATTTGTATGTAATAGTAAAACGCAAAAAATTGAAACTTGCGTGGGGGGTTACTTGGTTTGTTAAACTTTAAAAAGCCATATTTTGAAAACAATTAACTTTTGACTCATGTTCAGCTCCACCATCGCCCATTTAAATCGTGAGCATCATACTTTTTACACCCTGTATATTTGGTGTGGGTCCCATTTCTCACTTTTTACATTTTTGAGCCGCCATAGTATTTACGTCATTATATGCATATCTTTCCTTTTAGATTCACAGAGGTAGATTTTCACAGTCCATATTATTCAATCTTATGATTTGAATATTTAACAGCAATAACAAGTTTTAATTTAAAATAAATATTTTACATTTTTAATAAATTAATTTTAAAGTTTTTTTAAAACCAAGAATAACAACTTTTATAGAATTCTACATAAAAAAAGCCTAAAAGAAAATAAAGTTTTAATTTAGTTTTGCTTTAAAACATCTGTGTAAGTAAAAATATTTTATTCTTTTAATGAACGGTTTTCAACTTTTTAAAAAAAACTTTAATAAAACAAATATTAAATGTTGGTATCTTTACTATTCAAGTGTCTCTGAAGCCTGGTGGATCAAGTTGGCGTTAAAGTAGCTCGTTTTAAACCAGTTTGGTCATCTGCCGACCGTTTATGAAGCAAAAGCTTCTTTTTTAGACGTTGTTTTAAAAAAATAAAATGCAAAACATATTTTAGTCATTTTATAAATAAAATTATTTCAGATTTGCAAATTGTTGGTTTGATTGTGCAAAAACTAATGCTAGCACTCGACAAAACCGGTCACATACCTTGGGTAAAAACAGGAACCCTGATATATCCCCTCGAAATAAAAACAGTTGACGTAAAAGGTTGCCTGCATTTAATGAATGCGACTTCCATCCGCAACATACGCAGGTGTTATATGCATTTGTAGGTCTTTTAAACACTGTTACATAGCAATGCCAGACCTAAAGAATAGGTTACCTACTCCTGTAGTAAGTTCAACAATACAAAATAGTTTAACCTTTTCCGACATGGTCTAACATACAAATTAAAACGGTCGGTTGTTACTTTTTTTAGGCCTACGACCAAAAAATGGAAATTTTTTAGCATTAGTTTTTTTACACAAATTATTAAACTATTTAAAAGCATTCATGTGTTCTTAACTTTTCAATTAGTCTTTTTCCTCTGGAGACTTAAAAAAGATCCGCTAGGGGCAGCACCTAGGGGGGAGGGGTACAAATGTTTTGAATTCTAAATTGACAACAACCTAAGACGTACTGAATTAAAATGGAATTAACCATAGATGGGGCAAAATTAAAATTTTTAAAAACACAAAATAATCTTTTCCGGAACTTAAAACGATGGTTTGCATGTGTGTAATAGAAAAGTCTTAGTTGAAAGGTTAGTTGATTTATAAATAGCCTGCAAGTTCATCAGACTTCTTTGCTTATTTCAGTATGAAGCCTTAATGGCAAAGTAGGTATCACATTCGACCAGCAACACGAAGGTCCCGAGTTCGATTTACCAATGACTCCAAGAACTTTTTTTATTAAAAACAGAAGTGTTCTGTTTTTAATAAAAAAAAGTTGTTGGATTCATTGTAGAATCGAACTAGGGACGTTTGTGCTGCTGGACAAACGTGATATATAATCTGCAGGCTATTTATGAATTAACTAACCCTTCAACTGGGACATTTTTATTACCTGACACGGGTAAACCATGACATGCAAACTATTGTTTTAAGTCCCAAAAAAGATTATTTTGTGTTTTTGAAACTTTTAATTTTGCTTCAGGTACATCACCTTCGGTTAATTCCATTTTAATTCAGTAAGTTTTACGTTGTTGTCAATATAGAATTCAAAACATTTATATCCCCCACCGGTGCTTCCCCTAACGGATCTTTTTTAAGTCTTCAAAGAAAAAAGGCAAATTAAAAAAAATACAAATTCAACCAAGCGAAGTCTTAAAAGCAATAACTCATGTTATACAATTCCGATTTTTTTAAATTAAATTTATATTTTCCGTTGCAAGATTAACTATAAAAAAATATTAAAAAAAACAAATAAAAATTAAACTAAGAAAATTTAAAAATTATTATTTCAGTCCAATTTTTCGTATTTTTGGTTTATCCTAATTTAAATGTAATGTATTTTTCCTAAACCAGTGCCAATTTAATTTATAAAATATCTCCTAAATATATTTCCTAAATAGTATACGTGATTTGGTGAAATAAAAAGAAGAAGGCTTTTAAAAATACTGTTTTACTTTAATTATCATAATAAAATCAAACTTATTTTGTTTCTAATACTTTATTATACTATGTCGTCTTTATGAAAAATTGAATTTATTTGAAACTAACCTGTGTATTTAGTTAAGTAGAGAAAGATTAAATAAATTAAAGGGTACAGGGGAAAAATGGGCTAAGTTAACTTTTAGCGAAATTGAAATACTGACGTCATCCGATAGAAAATATTGTTAAATTTTATTCTAAAAAAAATCCCCCACAAGAACGCGATAGGTTAGGAGATATTGAATTTTAAAAAAATCCCGTACTGGGGAATAACATGGTAAATCCGTGCGGTACCGAGCAAAAACGGGCTGTCACGTTTTTACTAGTCTATTAGACAGCATTGTGCAGAGTTTACAGAAGTTCTGTGGAAAAGAAAATCAGGATTATTTTACCTCACTGGTGCATAACTAATAGGGAATATGAGGGAATTCTTTCCTATGAAAAAAAGTTTCAGGGTAAACAAAAAACGAATTAGTTATGTAGGCATAACGCTGGATGTTGGGTTAAATAAACATACTTGAAAAAACAAAATTGTTATTAATTCAGGGATAAAACGGGCCAAGTCATGACCAGTTAACAATAAATTGTTGATTTTTTTAGCAATAATTTTTCAAAACGGTTGCAATTTATGATCTACAGATCTCAGATAGTTGGAAAACATAATGGGAAAAAGAAAATTTGCTCAATACAAATACTTTAGTTTTTGTAGTATTTTTAAATTTAAAATTGCATTTTCTCAAAATAATAAAATTTGTTCCCCCTGTACCCTACAATTGTAAAAAACTGTGACTAATACTTTTTAAACTAATTTGGAAAAAACAGTATACAACTCGTATAATAAATACAAATTAAAAAAAATCCTATAGACGACAAATCTGATGACATTTCTAAAGGACCCCACCGTCTATCGTTCTTTTTAACCTTCTTAATCGCCGATTAATTTAAAATTTAAATTGGTCTGTATACTTATAGATAGAATGTATAAACAAAATAATAAATAATTTCCAAGTACCGCTTTTAAAGCCTTCTTCCTTAAATATAACATTTTCACTTTAAGCATTTTCTTTTTCTGCGTATACAACTCTACAATTTCGATTTGGACGTACTATTTTAAAACTATTCTTTTTTTGCTTTTAATAGATTTTATTATTAAATGGTTTTAAATATTCACACAGCAACAACGTTTTTTTTTTAAGCTTCCTCGCAGTTAGTGATGAGCCGAGTTAGTCTGACTAGAACATTTACTCAAATACACAAGTATTCGAATAGATAATTCGAGTACTTTAAGGTCTTACAATACAAAAAAAAAAAAAGTACTTAACAAAACTTTTGTTTTATAGTTGAACTGGAGTATGTAAACTGAGGACTTATTCTCTTTATAACATGTAAACTGAGGACTGTTTGAAACAGGGAAAGTTGTGTGTGCTGGGTGTCGGACTAGGATGTTCTGGAGTATTTTTTTCCGCTGAACACAAATCTGAAGTCAAATTGGGGGTCGAACAGAAAATAATCGAGATAAGGCGTCATTTCAGATGTTAACGTTGTTTTTTTAATTTAAAACTTCAATATATTAAAAACTATAAAAGATACACGAAACTTTAAATGACATAAACTAAGTATTTTAACAAGACCTTTAATTTAAGTTATATAACCTTTTTGTCTATATTCAATGTTTTTCGAATTGTAATCAAAAACCGAATTTTCAGAATTTTTTCAAAGTATACCTCTGGAAAAAATTTGAAAATTATTTTTTATTTTTGGATTTTTTATCCATATTTTGGTGATTTGGGATTCAAATAAATAAAATAAATGAATTTATTATTAAAAAACCCAAAGATCCCATTAATTAAAATAAAATCCTATTTTGAACTGAAGTTTTTTTTGTCAAAATTACATTTTCGTTTATATATCCTTTATAATTTACCTTATCAAAAATGTTTATATAACTTTTTTAAACAATTGAAAAGCTTTTGTCATGAATTTTTATTATAGCAGTGGTTCCCCAAACTTTTTCTATGGCGTCCTTTTTTGAAATTAAGAATGGTCGCCCTTCCCCGACTTACAGAAAAATAAAAAAGAGCATTATTTATAAACATGACATTTTAACATTTATCTAACTATTAATATGGTGCTGCTTTCCTTAACAAGAAAATCTGGGTTTTATTTTAAAAGACCTAGTCAAGCAACATAACCTTTTTTTGTTTTAATTTTTATAAAATTCTTTCACAAAGTAGTTTTCAGAATTTTTTTCAAAGATTCCCTGAAAAATTTGAAGTATTTTTTTATTTTTTTTTTATCCATTAATTGTTGTTGTTTTTCGGGATTTAAATAAAAAAATTTTAAATTTTTTTATTAAAATTAAAAAAAAAATATCGTTAATTAAAATAAAATCCATATTTTTGAACTCTTTTTTTTGCAAAATTACATTTTCGTTTAAAAATACCCTTTAAAAAAATTTTTAACTTGTATTCCAAAAATGTTTAATAAAAACTTTTTTTTATTTAAAAATTTTGAAAATTTTTTTTTTGTTCTTAAATTTTTTGTATCCCCCCTTTGATAGTTTATAAAAAGAACATTCTTTGGTAGCTTGTTTCTGCCAGTAAATGTAACGTGTCGGATTTTTGGGGTTTTGCTGTTTGACCCCCAATCCTGACTTTAGAATACTTTAGATTCGTGTTCAGCGGAAAAAAATTCGCCAGAAAATCTTATTCCGACACCCAGCACACGCCACTTTTTTTTTGTGGACCTGTGTAATTTGACAGGCAAACTGAGAACCAAATTAAAAAGGTAAAAATGCGGCCCACAATAACTATCATATTAAAAATTATTAAAATTTTGTTAATAACTTCTACAAGGGGATAATTCACGCAAATTCAAAAGCCCTTAGTTCTGGTCGGTCTTAGTTCAGTTTAGTTAAAGCGGCTTTTTTTTCCAATTATATTTTGGACGTAATAAATCACTAAAAGTAGGAACAGTAAACTTTTCCGTCGTAATAAATCACTAAAAGTAGGAACAGTAAACTTTTCCGTCTAGGCAACAGTTCTGCCATAGCATTTAATTTTGGTCCTCAGTTTACCGGTTCTTTGGAAAACGGTTAGTCCTCACTTTACCTACACTTGTTCAGGTACCAAATATAAAATTTGAATTTTGGTCCTTAGTTTACATGCGCCCAGTTAAACAAATCAAAATAAATGGCATTAACTTATCCTTTTTTTAGTGTTTACTTTTATAATCAGCAAAACAATTTTTTTTAGATTAAATGTTACAAAATCCTGTACGGGCATGAATTCTCAAGTCGGCCAACTTAAATCTGAAAAACGAAAATTACTAATATATAGGAATATTTGCGTTGCCAACTTAAAATTGTTAGCTTACATGAAGAATCCGGCCCATCACTACTGGCAGTGTCCAAGTTTCACTGACCAATTAAAAGTTTTTTTTCCATTAAGTCTGTAAAATATGTAAAATAACTTTGTATGCTTTACCATCGTAAAATTTTAAGATATTTAGACATATCTACTGTGGTTTTAAAAACTGTCATTGTTCTGCGAAGTTTTACTACTCTCGACAGAGACATTTTATGTACAGTGTGACCAGTAAATTCCGCATCATGTAGGATTTTAATATATATATATATATATATATATATATATATATATATATATATATATATATATATATATATATATATATATATATATATATATATATATATATATATATATCTTTATTTAGCATTAAAAAAATTGACAGATAATGCGAATCACGTGACTATTATTTCTTTGGTTCCTCTTCATCTTGATCAAAGCAGAAATTAATGCCAGAAGCCAATTTCCGATCAAGCTATTAATTAAAAAGAATCCCATATGATGCGGATTTTACTGGTCACATTCTATATATCAAACACAACAATTTAGTAGTGCTTTTTAGCAAAACTTAATTTTGCCCTATAAATTTTTTAATTCAAAAGTGCCCTTTTTACTGCATTTTTAATATACAATCTCGATCAATAATAAATCTTACATCAATAAAATCTAATCAAAAATAACAAAACCACACACGTGCACGACCATACACAGACCTAACCCTTATAATCTACGACCTCTCAGTTACTGGATGCGGCGATCTGGGTGTGGACTCTCTGACCACCTTGAGGTCCCGGAGTTCCTCTCTTACATCTGTCGGGCGGCGATTCTGAAGCATTGTTGGTCGCTTGGGGCCGTTCATTGAGTCGCAGTTCTGAGTAACAACCCGAACATACTCGTACCGGGTTATAGAGTTGCTCCGACGGCAGGGGAGTGGCGTGCTCTGAGCAGTCTGCGCAGAAAATTCTGCCGCATTTCCTGAAAAAAAAAGGAGTGTCCTGTAAACTTTGAAAATTGTTTTTTTCTAATTTTGACATAAAAAGTGATATTTTTAAAAACTGACCGGCGTATTAAAACGTTTTACTTTTCAACACTAGTGTTGAAAAGTAAAACTTTTCAAAACTACTTAGTTGCAAAAAGTCCATTCCATCACCAGTTAAACAAAGAAAATATGAACAAATATATAATTAAATACTTAATTTAATCAAAAAATTGTAACTAACAATATCAAGAGACTTAACACATGTTTTAATTATAAATGTTTACAACACAATTAGTACAATTGCTAAGATAAACTATTCCACTAAACGACAAAGTTTTATTTGTATTTCCTAGCTGAGAAATATTAGTCATTCCTACTTCACTGGACTCCCCAAGAATGTTTTTAGCTATTCTTTTTTTGTTTTCACTTTAATTTTCTATGTAACTCTCCACTACCGTATTTGATTTCCAACCTCTGTGTTGTTTCATTTTTAGGTCACCACCAGAATCTGCCAATAGGCTGTGAATAACATTTTCCTAAGCGTATTTAATGAAGAATCTATCATGCCTTTTGGTTGTAAACGCATATATTTTCTTACGATTTCTACAAAATCGAGCCCCTCTATATCCCCTTCTGTAATAGCAGAGTTCCTCCATGTATTAGTTTTTGTAGTGGGAATCCTTGTTTTAATATATATTTCTTCATACACTGGATTTTCTAAGCATAGAAATGTTAACTCAGACTTTCGGCAAACATCTGCTACACCAATAATCATTGCAACCTTGAAACATACAAATACCTGAAGCTACTTAATTATTTTAAAGCAGAAAAGTGAGGGAGTAGGTAAGCTGTATACCTTCATCATTTAAAATGACTTGTCTTGGCTTCCGTCAAGAATCTTAAAATGTTCTTTGGTAAGTACATAAGACTTTTTTGGTTTTTATCCCTTTGACTGCCGCTTCAGAAATGTCTTTAATCAATATTTTCTAGCGAAATTTCTGTTCTTAACATCGAATACAATGACCAACTTAAAGCTCTTCATATGCACTTTACTTTGCAAATAAGCCAACAAACTTTTCCAGTTATACGCTTAATATTCTTTTCTTCAAGCCAATTTTTGAATTTTTGATAAGCCACATCGTACCTTGATTTCGATTTTTGATAAAATTATACTTTACGGGGACCATGGCGATTTTTATAAAATTTTGCATATGGGTGTTTTTTGGGGCGCTGATCACGAATCTAAAATTAGTTTTTTTCCGGCAACCTTTGGTTTTTTAGTTATTAGGCCTCCAAGTGAACTAACCTCAAAATTCTTCCTTCTTGAAACTGATTACCAACAAATGGAAACATACACTAATTAGGCACTTATATTAAACAAATACACTAAAATTTACAATAATTTATTATCTATTCTAAGTAAAAATTATCTCAAATGAATCCACTTTTCTGTAGAAAATATATGATGTATAACTGGTTTCCTGATTCATAATTAAGTTGTAAAAATAAAAACAAAAACTGGATCTATTTGAGGTGTTTTTTACTAAAAATAAGCAATAAACTTTTGTAAATTTTAGTGTATTCGTTTAATATAGTGCTCAATCAGTGTATGTTCCATTTTGAGGTTAGTCCACTTGGAGGCCCAATAACTCAAAAACCACAGGTTGCCGGAAAAAACTGATTTTAGATTCGTGATGAGCGCCTCAAAAAAATCCCATATGCAAAAATTCATGGAAATCGGCGTGATGTCCGTAAAGTAAAATTTTACCCGATTTTTCAGGGATCAGATTCGACATTGCAATTTGAGCAGCTTCTTCCACATCACTAGGGACATCCAAACTAGATTCCGACATTTTTTGACTTGAGAAATGTACAAACTTTCTGACACTAACTATGTCACTTAAGACACCGCTATTAAACAACGCTTAGCAACCGAACTAAATCCAGGGTTTAAAAACTATTATATCGATTTTTTTTATTTTCTTGTAATAAAAACAGTTTCATTCAAAATTAGAAAAAATCTCTTATGGACCAAGATTGGAAAAGTATATTTTGTGTAACTCGCGCCACTTTGCGGGCTCTCGACTTTCGCTACGCTCGGCTCCTTACACAAAATGAAACTTTTCCTAACTGGTTGCATAAAAAACTGTTATTCATCAGAATAAAATGAATGTCATGTTTAAAAAAAATCGAGTGAGATATATGTAATTTTTAGATGCACAAAAAATTAAAAACATAAGTTTCTCACCTACAATGGTGTCTTCTCCTCCCCAACCAGAACTCGGTTCCGCATCCCGTACACCTACTGACCGCATGGTCCGGCACCCACAGCGTACCCTGGCACTCCGCTACCACGCCATCTTCTACTGCGACCCAGGACATGTCCGAACGAAAGGATTCGCCAGCCGAGGCTTGGCCTTCGCTGGCACTATTTACCGATTCTACTACTGAACTCTGTAAAGAAAAAATAAAAAGCGTGTTCTATATTATAGTGGCATTATATTAATTGTTTTTTTTTTAATCTTATACAGTTTGATTTTTTTGTCATATCATAAAAACGGCGCTCGATTTGTCACTGAAACGTTGATAACTTTCTTTAAACTGTTTTTCAGGTAGTTTCGCATGTTCGGAAGGGTTAATCGACTACTGTGCGTGTACAAGTCTATACCCTGGGACTGGGATTTGCTATTTCTACTCACAGTTTTGGGGCTTATTAACTTACTAATTTATGGTGGTTCTCAATTTTTTTTTCTACAATTTTTGTTTAATTTATTTTTACAAAAGAATTTCAAGGTTTCAATATATTATTTAAGTATTTCCATAAATGTATTTTAATTTTTTATAAAAAAAAAATCAATAATCATTAGAACAATTTTGGGTTAGTACTAAAAAGAAACATAAAACAATAACACAGAAAAAGTTTGAAAAAACTACAAACAAAATTAAATAATAAATTAGTAACTGATTAGGATAAGGTACAAAACTAAACAAAAAAAGACAAAACGTTGAACCTTACAGGTCTGTCTGGTGTGACTAATCGAAGAGAACTTTTTGAGCTATATGAACATCTACTTGAAGATCTCGTCTCTGAACTACTAAACTAAACAAAATATAATATTATATATATATATATATATATAAATATATATATATATATATATATATATATATATATATATATATATATATATATATATATATATATATATATATATATATATATATATATAAATTAAAGCTGTTTTGGCGTGAACTGTACCAGTTCTTTATATTTACAATATTTACAATTTATTAACTTTTTATGGTATTGTACAAAATAAAAAAAATATGTACTATATTTTACAGGGTTCCCATTAAAATTCCTAAATCGAATTCCCTGACATTCCCTGACTTTCCAAGTCTCCTCAAGCAAGTTTCCATGACTGGCGAATCCTTAAAAAGCCAATATCCCATTAAGAACCCCTTTACATTCCACCCACTAGCTTTGTGGCCACTTTGAAAAGCTCCATGTACCACATGAAGTCCACATGTTCCCATAGCAAGAAATGTTCTTTTAAAAGTCTATTTAGTTTTAAATTGAGATTTGGACCATCCATAGAAATATGAATCTTTTTTTTTTTTGACTTAATTCTAGTGTTTCCAGTCCTTCAATCAAATGCCTAAGTAAATTATCAGCCGTAGGGCGACCATTTATAAACACTGAAGAAAAATATCTCGTTTCTGTTTGGCTTGTTATATTATTGATTTGTTATATTTTTATTTGCCATTTTTGTGATATTTTGTTGAGGGATTTATCAAATGAAATCGAGAAATGCTTTAGAGTTTTATAGTATGTTAAAAACTCGTTTTTAAAATATTCAGCCGGGCCAAAAATATATAAATATAAAGCTGTTGTAGAGCCCAATCTCATTTTCCTTACAACATGCGAGTCCGGAAACATTATAGAAAATAATGGTACATTTTATCAACGCTATTTATTGCATTGTGAGTTTTAATTATATGTAGCGTCCATAAAATTTCAGCTTTTAATACACTACACTGTGGAGGTAGTTGCATTCTGTTCTGATATTACGGGAACATTTGTTTTACACTCAACATTACTACTCGTGTGACAGAAATTGTCCAATAAAAAAATATTAGAAGACTGTTCAATACTCGACGCTTTTTTGTGAGAAATTGATTTTATGTGACTTATAATAGCTTGCCGTCCCATATTACTTGAACTACAATTCTTTTCGCAGATTAGGCATCGAAATTTGGTATGGTCTGACTGAACACTGACTATTATATTAAAAAAAAAAATTCAAGTTTTCACGTTTCTTGGAAATAAGTTTTTTTGCTGACATAATTGAAATCTGTAAAACAGTATTTGAAATTTATAAACAACGCCAAGGTTATAAAACATTACAAAACTTACCAAGAATAATATAATCGACCTGTAATCCACAAAAAAGCTAATATCACGAAAATAAAACTCCATTTGCCATAAAACAGTTAATAAAAATTTAGATTAATATCAAAAAATATAAAAGAATTGTTAATACGTTTAAACGTTTTGTGTACTGTGCAACGCATCACTCAAATTAAAACTTTTCAATGTCAAAAATCAGATCTATCCACACCAAATATATCTGCCGTCCTTTTACGCTAAATACATCAGAGTCCACACACAAAAGAGATAAAACTAAAACGAGAGTTACAAATCACAAATATTTTATTAATTTTATCACCTGGTCCAAACCGTCCAAACCACCTTCTTTCTCTTATAAGCATGTAAGCACGAATGGATTTATTCTTGTTTCTTAAATTCGTTTGATGTCTGACTGAACGGCCCACGATAGGTAAGACAGCGCCGAAATATTCTCAATTTTGTTATGAAACGTAATTATTTTATTGATAAGACTGAAATGGATTATTTTTAGTTTTGTTCGGAAATGAAATTATTATTTTATCTAAAACTGTAATTTTCCAGGTTTATAACTAGTTTTTCCTGACATTCCCTGACTTCCCTGACTTTTCAGAAAAGTGGGAACCCTGTTTTATTTAAAGACAAATTATACTTACACTATCGTCTTGTCTCTCGCAATCGCCAGCTTGGCATTTATGACAGGCTTGTTTTATTAAAATTTGACGGGATGCGTGAAGTTCTTTTTCTAAAAGTTCCACTTTCCGCTAAAATTGAAGAAATAATTAGTACTGACGTAATGGCCTGTTGCACGAACAATTTTAAGGGACACTAGCGTTAAGTATTCCTTAAACCTCAAATGTATTCAATAGTATTAAATAGTACTAATAAAACAGTAAGGAGATTACAGAATTAGTAAGATTACAAATATTAAATAAACAGCAGTGATCCCAAGTTGGAGCTCTGGGGAACCACTGAGATAGCTGTAAAAATTTAGAATGATGTCCTTTTATTACTACTCTTTGCTGTCCATTTCCTAGATATGATGAAAATTTTTTACCAGTTTGGGATGAAAGCCAAATTTATTACATAATTTATTTTATAACAATCAACTTACCCTTTGTTCTTCTAAAATCTGGTCCAGTCTCTCTTGTACTGGTGACCTTAAAGGCATTAGTCCGTCTTCACCTAACTGACAATGATGTGGTCGCCTCCTATTATGATGCACGTGTGTGTGTAAATAGGTGCCATCCCAACCATTTGGACTGGGTGATATCCGAGATGTATTCCTGCAAAATTAATAATTAAATTTCTTTATATTTGCGCCCTACATAGATCGTTCTATAATCCTTAACATCAAACTATAATTTTTTATGAAAGTTGGAAGCTTGTTTAAGATAAAATCCCACTAGTAATTTTATTTTGTGAATTTTTAGTACATATACCTATAACGATAATAGGTCTTTAAATAAAATTTAAGGGCATTTGAATGAAAAGTGTAGCAAGTTAATTTACCAACATGTTGATCCAATGATTTGCTATACACTCTGCGTTTATGTGCATTGATCTTAGTTAAAAATCGATTTTCTCTTAAGGCAACTCAACCTAAGCTTCTTTTTCTTCCTTGGGAGCCGTCTTGATTCACTACTAGAGGCAGCGCAGCCTCTTGGGCATTTTGTGCCTAATCTCCCATTTTCTATTATACCAATCCTCCCATTATCTTGTTCCTTCTACAAGTCTGCAGAACCCTGAGACTGGTTAGTTATGGTTAATATCTTCCTGTGGGCTAATTTTTGGTTGCCCAAATAATGCCTGTCTTTTCTGATTCAAGGCTTTACATTAGCATAGTATATGGTAGGCTGTTTCTTCCCCCTAGTCGCACATTCTGCAACTTGGGTCTCCATTGTATGAGCCTATCTTGTGTAGGTGTCCTCTTAGGTTATCATACCCTGTTATGCAAAGTCTTTTCCCACTTTGTCTGAGTAGTTCTTCCTTCGTTCTTTTGGAAGGCTCCTTTTGAAGCATTCTGCATATCTTATTCTACTGAGGTTCCCCCAGTATTCCTCGTGTTTGTTTCAGATTCATTCCCTGGTTTGTCCTCGTGCTGTGGTTTTGGTCACTCCAAGGGCAGGTTCTGGTCCAAAGTATAGCGTGGATGATCAATGTTTCACTAGCTCATCCGCTTTTTCGTTGCCTTCTATTCCCGAATGTCCTGGTACAACCTAAGCTTAATATAGGTAATTTCTAAGGTCTTCTAACATCTGCGAAGAATGGGGTAAGTAGGTAGGTAGGTTTAAAGTAAGTGGACTTTTTACGCCCTCCACTGCGACCGCACGGTCTATTGTGGCTCACACCTTTTTATATTTTTCCCAATAGGATCAGACCTCTTATGAATCCGATATCAGATTGGGAGGCAGTTCTTACAACTCCTCTTACTCGTGTCGCTACCGGACATGAGCACAATATGTGTTCGGATGTTTTCTGGTGTCCCTGTCTCCTGGAGAGTATGACGAGCAGACGATTAGATCCGTCATGCCCTCCTCTCCCGGTCCAGTGACGTGGGTAGCTACCAGGTCCTTGTTACAGGAACCAGATGTTTCTTCCGCTTTCTGTTCGAAGGCAGGAAACCCTTTTTCCTACAAAGGCAATTCTGTCTGCCTTCTGTTTGGATTCAGGGATCCCTTCCTAAGCACAGCCCTTCCCCGTGAAACAGGCGCCGGTGACTTCAGGGGCACCTTTCGAAACGGATTCTCCCGTTTCGGTCGGCGCATTTTTGTCTGCTTGTGACCTTGGATGGCACCTCTCGAAACGGATTTATCCGAAGAATGGGATAAATTAGTAATACTTTTACCCATTATTTCTTAAATATGTTTAACGGGATAAAGGTAGGGAAATCTACTAACAGACTGATTTGACTAGCCAACTCAGAAAAGATGGTATGCTAAAGTTTCAATATGTAAACACTTACCTACAACTTTTATTGGCAGAGTTCATGCTTTGCGCGCACACTTTACAACTTTCCGTGTCATCTATGTTATCGATAGGGCTTTGAATTTTTTCAAATCCGTTGTATTCTTTGGGAGAAGACCTAGAAATTAAAATCAAAATTTCTTCTATATTTAAATAAAATAAATGACTATGTTTGGTATACTTCGTTTCACGAAGGTTTGTACTTTCGTCATCAATTTCCTTACCTTTTTTAACAAATTAAAAAGGTCAAAAACAGACTGAAACAAATTAATGACGTCAAAAAGGTTGGTCGTTTCTTAAAATCAAAATGGCTGCCGTTCAGCAGCTGATTTTTTAAAGCTACAATAATAATATCCTAAAATATGGGTTATAAAATTATGTCATTTTTCAAACTTGTCCAAAAAAATTGTTTTGTCAAAAGTAAGGTCAGATTTTATTTTTATTTTCGTATTTTTATTGTGTAAAATGCCTCGACGGTATTCAGAAGGTGAACAAAATATGATTTTAAACCTTATTGACTATTTAACACAGGAGAGAGATGCAGGAATTAACCTGTTACTACTTACTGCAGTTTTAGAGGTAAGTAGATTTGTTTATTCTTGTGGTTTGTTATTGGTGTACATATTAAAATGTAAATTATGACTATATTTCTTTGAAAACGTTTGTTGCTAGCAAGGTATAAGATAGCACGGTACAAGAATATTATAAAAAATAAACCAATTTATAGACCGTCTTTTTTAGCCCGAAAATCGGAAAGAGTTTAAAATAACTCCAAATCGTTATATCGCAGGTATTTCTTTCTGGTTTTTATAAGGCTTAATTAACACTGTTGGCTTTAAAAAATTAAATCTTGCTAAAAATGTTGTATTCGGATAATTACTTGTTCCATTATGCCGATTAAAACACCAATTTTCTAAAAAATCGGGGTTTCGATGGTCTTTCATCATGAGAAACACAAAAAAACAAAATTGAGACAAGAATAACGTTAAGTCTAGATATTTTTAGGCTGAGATAAAGAGAATCTTGAATCCGCCGATAACTCTGGTCCAATCGAATTTTTGATTTAAGCTTAGCTTTACCTTAAGAAAATTAAAAATTTTATTGGTGCAATCGGATCATGATGAATTAAAATTTTTATTAGAAAACCATTCTGAACGTGCTCTAAAGAACGCATTTAAACGTACTTGCATCAATATTGCCTAACTTTAATTAAAAATGTGAACAGCATTGAATTTATATGAATTAGCTACGACAACCCTTTTTTCCAAGTAATGACGTCATTGATGACGAAAGTACAAACCTTCGTGAAACGAAGTATAGTAGCTTTACTGGGTAATCCAAAATTGTCTGTACATTGGCTACAATTAACTTGTTTAACAACACATAATATAAATTAAAAAATAGTTTTAAATGATGATAAGTTTTCACTTTTAGGAGCCTTTATCACAGAATTTAGAGAATCGAGGTTTATGATTTGATGGTTCGGGTTTTTTTGTTATGTATGTGAAATAGAATTTGTAACTATTTAATCTAGTAGGAGGGAATTAGTTTTACAAAAGTGTTGAAAATAAAAGAAGGAGACAGAGATCAAAACGTTTGTCAAGAATTCACAAGTCCTACAGTAGGCTTGTGAAATGGTATCGTCTCAGATGGCGAAAAGCTCTTGGAGTACCATAACTACACTAGAAATTAATTTCTTCCTTGTGGGTGTATTATGTAAATATTTGCATTAACTGTTGTTTATTTGACAGTTAAAAAAGACAATCTTTGTGATCTACACAGTAAATAGATGTTCTTCGTTAAACATTTTAAGGGTACAAGTAAACTTTTCAAAAAATCTATATTTTTTATTTTTTTGTAATGTAAATGTATTATTACACAAAGAAAATTTCTAGTCAGTACGGCGAATACTCTAAAAATTAAACATACATTAACTATATTCTATTCTACTATATGTAGTGTTTTTTAAATTAAAACGCGCTATTCTTAAAACTGTGTTTTTAAAGTCGGTGAGCAAAATTTTTCGGAAACGGCTTGACCATTTCAAATTTCAACACAAGCTTTTAAGGTACAGGTTTTTTCTTACCGATTATTATATTCCATTTTATAAAAAATTTAGGGCTTAAATTTTGTCAAAAGTCGATTTTTTTCTTTTGAGAAATCACCATTTTGTCAAAAATTATTTTGCTCATTTCTTCTATCAATCAAGATAATACATTAAATGAAATATTTTTGGATTTTTTTCCATTTGAACGAACCAGTTCAGAGAAATTGTGCTCATCGAAAGACGCCATTTTTTAGAGGTGCTTCCAGATATTAAAAATATCGCAGCTGCCAAAATAATTACTTTTAAAATTAAAAAATGTAAAATACACTACAAAGTTACCATAACACATGTAGAAATTTTTACTTTAATAAATTAAAAGGTACTCTTGGAAAAATTCTTGAAAATTCGTTTTTTTTACCTCCTATATTAAATAAGAATGTAAATAAATTGCATGGGTTATGGTTACATTTTAAAACTTTATTATAAAAAAAACTTACCCACACAATAGTTTCTCGGATACCAGCGTCTCCGTGCTAGTTTCCACCGACCTTTCCAAGTCCAACATTTTTCCCACTTGTTCCCCACCCTTACACACACCCAGTTCCGCGAGTTTCGCTCCATTACTATCCGGTTCACTACTGTCCTCACTCCGACTAGACGGCGAATTGTTATTATTCTCTAAGAATCCCTCGACGTCCAAGTCGTTTTCAGCCTTTGACCCTCTTTCACTACGAGTCGATTCGATTTCACTCGGTTCTGTCGAATCGCTTTTGTCGGTAAAAACGACGTCTCCGCGTATAAACACTGTTTCGGTAACGTTCGGTGTGTCAAGCTGTTCCTCGACGAGAATACACGGTTGGCCATTTGACAGTCCCATAGCGCCATTCAGTTCTTTCGCGTCATGTTCGGCCACTTCCGTGCGCGATCGTATATCTTCCGACGCGAAATCGAGGCCGTCGATTTGATCGTCGGTTAAATTCGGTGTACAGTGCGCATGCGTGTTAAAGATACAATCTTGGTTGCACTCGGTAGGGTTGTCCTCGAGGTCGCTGGGTAGAAAATCTGGAGCTGTGTCATGGTTGGATTGCACATGATTCGGCGGATGATCGCTGTTATGGTTGTTGGTTATGGTATTAGAAGAATTTTCATGAGGCAAGAGTTTTCTGAAAATAAGAAAATATATACAGGGTGTGCAAGATAAGCATGGGGATCTCCGAAACGGTAAGAGATAGGTGGATGGTTTAAATTTGGCAAAGTTGCGTATTGGGGAGCTCAATAATACGGCGTTGAAAAATTAAAGTTATATTTTGTAATTACTTAAACGTATCCTTCCAACTCCCAATTACCCCATCCTAAACTCCTACCTTGAAGATTGTTACTTCCAAGTAAAATTGAATACCAAAACTTCAACATACTTTCCCATCAGAGCAGGAGTACCTCAGGGTAGCGTGATGGGCCCCTACCTATACCTCATATTCCCTGCAGATATCCCTACCACAAACACCACACTGGCGGCAACATTTGTGGATAACACTGCTATAATCTCCGCCAACGAAAACTCCATCGCTGCAACTGCGCACTTGCAGAACCACCTTAACAAATTAGAAACCTGGGTCATAAAATGGAAAGTAAAAATAAATGAGACCAAATCCTCACAGGTTACGTTTACAAACCGAACAGAAGAATGTCCTCTGACAACCATCAATGGAATACAAATTCCAGTTAACACCCAAGTAAAATACTTGGGCCTTTTTTGCCAAAACCAAAATAAACCCATTAAAAGCCAAAAACCCCTTTGAAATCCAAAACAATTAATTTTTGGAAGTTAAAGTTTCTAAAAACCTCTCCCAAAAACAAATTAACCCCTTTCCATGGAATCCGGGCAATGTCGGGCCAATAAAATAAAGATTGCAAGGAGACTGCAAGCAATTTTTTCCTACCTGTTTGAACAACAAAACACTCCATGATGACTCAGCTATACCGATGGTAGAAGAAGAAATATATAGAAATATAAGACACTACCTAATGGATTACCAGACCATCCTAATGCTGAAGCAAGGCAGCTATACACTCCCCCGGAGATTGTAAGAAGATTGAAGAAACTGTGGCCTAGTCACTAGTTAGACTAGTAATTATATAATATTATGTAACTTACCAAAGGAGAGTTAATACTGGGCAAGTTCCCCTCATGCAATATACACTCATACATTTCAATAGCTTCTATGGAAACTGATTGTAAATTTGCATGATTAATTAAAAAATATATATTTTGTAGGTACGGAAATATGGCGAAAAAACTGAAATTTTTGATTTTCGTTTTAATTTTTTTACTAGTTTATTTCAAAAGTTAGAAAAATTCTACAAATACATTCTTATTGGAACTTTCTGCGCTTTATGTACTGGTAAAAAATTTACGACGTTTCTTGGTACCATCATTAACTTTATTTTTTTAAATCCGGCCCTGGATTTTTTATTTAATGATTATATTATTCCAATTACAAAAATGTATAACACTTTATATTTACTTAACAAATATGGAACGCCCCTATAAAAAATCATGTGCGTTCCTTGTCTAACTCATTGTTTAAAATATGTTTATTTAACAGAAAAATATCAAGTATTATACATCATTGTAATTGGGATTAAAACTGCTTCAAAAAAATGCAATGAACAATCGAAAGCCGTATTTAAAAAAATAAAGTTGATGATGGTTTAGCGAAAACGAAACGTCGTAAAAAATTACTTCATCAATAGATGAAGCGCAAAATGTTCCAATAAAAATGTATTTTTAGATTTCTTCTAACTTTTATAATTAACTTGTAAAAAAATAAAAACAAAAATCAATAATTTCAGTTTTTCCGCTATATTTCTGGAAGTACAAAATATAACTTCAATTTTACAACGGTATATTATTGAGCTCCCCAATACACAACTTTGCCAAATTTAAACTAATAGAACTGGAGCCGAGAGGGTTTTTGCATGTATCATAGGCCCCACGTCGAGGCTTTGGGGGCTGATAGACAACGTTATTCCCCACTTTGAATTCCCGGTATGGCATCCTTAAAGTGTAGCTTTTAGGAGGGGTAACTTTTTAAACGTGTAAGTAATATCCATGACCTTGGATCATAGGCCCCACGTTGATTATTGATTTATGTCGTCAAGAAGGTCGCCAAAGTCCGCGAACCCAATACCGATTTCTTAACTACAAATAAGATCTCCTTTCTGGGCATGGTCATTGACCAAAGACTAGACTGGAAAAGTCACGTTGAGGGTCTATCAAGTGAGCTTTCAAGGTACTGCTATGCGGATAGGATAATAACGAATGAAGTTGGCATGGAGGCAGCACTTCAGGAGTACCATGCACATATCATGTCAAGGATAAGGTATGGAATTATTTTTTGGGGTAACTCAGTGGATGCGGGAAGAGTTCAGATACTACAAAAGAGATGCTTAAGATTAATATTTGGGAAGGGAAATCGGGATAGTTGTAGACCTATATTTGCTAATAAAAAACTTTTAATTGTTGTAAATTTATATATTTTTGAATGTATTAAATTTGTTTCTAATAATGGGATCTTATTCTCTGAAAGTAATAAAAAACATAATTATAACACAAAAAAAAGAAACGAGCTAATGTTAGATAAGACAAGATATACATTTATACAAAGAAACGTTCATAACAGTTTGATTAAAATTTGGAATAAGGTCCCACACGATCTCAGGTGCTTGCCAGAAAATATATTTCTAAAAAAGATAAAAATATTCTTGTGTAGCAATCCGTTTTACTCTGTGACAGAATATTTCAACTGTGTTGTAAGTGTGTAATGTTAAAATGCTAATGTAAATAGGATTTTATTGATTGTTGTTTGATTTTAATTGTAAGTTGTTTTACATGTGTAGTATATATATTTTATCATATGTTTAAGATTTGTAAAATTGTTCATTTTACTGTTCAAAAACATTTTTTAACTTTAAAATAGTGTGACACGTTCCACACCTCATTTTGAGGTATATATTTGTATATTTCTCTATACTTTGGAACAAATAAACGTATATTTATTTATTTATTTATGGCGTCACTTAAGGTCCGCCATACTGTTCGAAATGTGTAATTTTTCCACTGTGGACATGGATCATGGGCCTCACGCTTTTGTTTCGTGATCTTTGTTAAAAATGAACTGTAGAACAAAGAATTCAAAACGCCATACCTCTGGGGCATCGCCAAGTGGCCGCCATAATGGGGCAAACATGTCATTTTAGCAATGAACGCCCCATTATGGCGGTCACTTGGCGATGCCCCAGTGGTATGGCAGTGACCGTTTATTGTTAACAATGATCACGAAACAACAGCGTGGGGCCCATGATCCATGTCCACAGTAGAAAAATTACACCTTTCGGTCAGTATGGCGGACCTTAAGTGACGCCATATTGGTATGGCAAATTGGGTTCGCGGACTTTGGCGACCTTCTTGACGACATAAATCAATAATCAAAATGGAGCCTATAATCCAAGAGCATGGATAGTACTTACACGTTTAAAAATTCACCCCTTCTAAAAGCTACACTTTAGGAATGCCATACTGGGAATTCAAAGTGGGTAATAACGTTGTCTATCAGTCCCCAAAGCCTCGACGTGGGGCCTATGATACATGCAAAAACCCTCTCGGCTCCAGGTCTATACATCTTACCGTCTTGGAGATCCCCATGCTGTTCATTCTTATCTTGGACATACTGTATACTGGCATGCAAAATTAACCGGACAAATATAATTTTGTTCAAATTTAATCTTAAATAACTTTTTAACCTTTGCATCAATTTTCATATATTTTTTTGCAATTTGTAGATACTTTTATTGTTATCATTCCCCACAATTAATTCTGCAAAAAGTTCAGAAAAAATTGTTGCCTGAAAGGTGCATTTTTCCCCAAACTGCTGAACACCCTGTAGAAATGTTTAACTGCTGAATGACATGTCTCTATAAGAGATTTTTAAGCCCCATCTTTTCTCAATAGTTCTCTTTTTGATTTATATTTTGTAAACCAACCAAATTAAGCTATTATTATATATAATAATAAGTGATTAGACATGCATTTACATTATAATAATTATTTTAATTGCTTTTCATAGGTCGGGATATAAGCTGCCTTCATTAGTTGACCACATTATTTAAAAAATTAGAGGGTTGTATTTTTTTAATATAAACTTACAAATAAATATTTATTAACACTGAAAGATGCTCTTTTATAAATACTGTAAACACTTAATTTTTGAGAAAATAAATACATTGCAATTACCCGATAATAACAAAAAAAAATGAAGAAAAAAAATTCAATATCTTGTATTTTGGAAAGAAGATATTTTTCTAAATATAATATGAACTTTTTTTATAAAAACACATGAGGAATCATCCCCTTAAAATTTTAGATTATTTAGAAAACACCCTGTATATTTTATTAAATATTGATCTCCTACAAAATTCAGTTAATGTGCCAGTATGTCTTGGAAAAAAACCTGTCACTCTATTTTTATATCATTTTTTTTTGCAACTAAAAAATAGGTTGAAAAGATGCCACAAAAATATATAACTTTACGATATGTATACCTTTTTAAAAAAAGAGTTCTTTTTTACTTACGGTTCTCTATTAACACTTGGATCACTATTCCTTCTGCCACCATAGATGGCGTGACAAGCGTCTGCACTCATCAAATCGCCATAGGATCTTGTTTTGCCCATGTTCGGGTGTCCGTTTAATTCAGGAGGGCCCGGACAAGCACTTCCAGGACCCTCCTCCGGACTAAAATTTGCCTCCATCGAACCGAGATACACTTCCGACCACAGACGTAGATCTCGAACGTTGGTTTTTGGCCACAGCACCTAAAAAATACAATTACACTAATAAAGTTAATAAAAAAGGGCGGCGTCTAAAGGTTCTCGCCCACAAGCGCGACGCGGCGCGACCCGATGCGACAGATGAGCAAATTCAGTGATAATAGAACAGAGCAACTTCAAAATGTGAGATTGCTTTAGATGATACCCGAAGAGGAGGCCATGGATGAAGAGGAATTTAGGCTCTACGAACATTAAAGCAAAGATAAATGCGTTGAGCTCATCCCATGACTTGTTCAGTTTGAGTAAAGATGCGGACAAGCTTCAGTACTTCGCTCGCTCCGACCTAGATGTTGGCTTTATGATCTTGATACATTAAGATCCACTAGATCGAACTTGGTTATTTAGATTAATTCTAAATAAATTAATAATAAAATACAAATGTCACAAAAATGCGACAGATGAGCAAATGCAGTGATAATAGAACAGAGCAACATGTGAGATTCTTCAAGATGATACCCGAAAAAGGCCGATGAGACTCGAATGCCACGAGACATTGTCGCTTGCTTGCTCTCCCGACTTGTCTTGAGTAGACGCGGCGCGTCGCTTCGCGTCGCATCGCCTAGATGGGCGGGCTTTAGTTTGATTACATGTAAAGTATCCCTGATGCATCGACGGGTAATGATGGTAGATCGTTAGATCGAATTAATTAAATACATTCTTGGGCAGGGAAGGGTGGTTTAAAAGCATACCAGTTTTTGATTTGGGCCGAGATGGGTGAAATGTATGCGCCATATCTAATCTCTCGGGCCGAGATGGAAAACGGCAAAATACAGGCATCCACTCTAAATTATGGTTTAAATTTATAAAACACTTTTTTACTTACCCTACCAGCTGATACCGTACTATGTTGTGGTGTATACAGATGATTTCTAAAACAAGGTGAACTTAAAAATTCCCACACCGAAAAGGTCCTTCCGAGCACGACTTTACTTCTCTGTTTCAGGGTATTACAAAGAAACGTTCCAAATAAATTGGAATACGTATGTTGTGCCAATTTGATCAGGTAGTTATGGGAGAATTCAAATGACACTGGGAACTGCGTGATAAGTTGGTGTACACAATCAAGCCACTAAAAAAATATATATTATGTATTTATTTTCTAAAAACTAGTTCTAGTATTAATATTGGTTACTACTTGAGCTTCATAAATGTGAGAACACTCTTCACACTCTCACATAAAATAGGCAAATTTCACACAATTAAATTAAGGATTCAGATTAATTTTAAATGTATAATATGTTAAAAATATACTGTAAAAAGGAAAAAGTTGAATATTAAATATTTATGGAGATATTATCAAAAACGTCAGCGTCCGCATACCCTCACTAATCCGGTCAAATTAGCCATAAAAATAGTGGTCAAATTAAAAAAAAAACGCCGGAGAGCTAAATTTTGGTGGAGACCTTGGGTTCACCATTAGAAATAAAGTGTCAAAAATCCCCATCGGTCCCATGTGTGCTACAAAAGTTATTTGAGGTCAAACGTCAAAATTTCAGGTTTTTGGATTTTTCTCAAAAATGGTAAGGTTTATTAAAGAAGTACTTTAGACCCAAGTTGTAGATCTTAAAATTATCTACAAAAATGGTCCCTATGATTTTTTTCTAGGAATCACCATTCCTGAGATATCGCGATTTTAAGAGTCACGTTTTATATGATATGATATGCACCTGTGAGATAGTGTACTCGGCGCGTTTATTTTCCGTGGTTTCCTCGGTAGGCCTGATTATTTATATTGGTGTTTTAATTTGATTCATACTCATCACAGTCATTCTTCGATTTACTTTTTAAATTCCTTTTCTTCTTGCTGGATGTTCATAAATTGTTCAAATAAAGATGAATCAGTTGTCTTTTCATAAAAATCTCATGAATGTTCTCCTGCTGTATTCAATTGGACGTTTGAGTAAGACTGACCTTGGCAATTGTACATGCTGGAGAACACATAAACCCTACTCTTCTACAACCACTTTGGCACTACAACCTTTTTTGCATTTGCCAAAAAAAATGTTTAGGAGTTTTTCTGGACCTGGTGGGAGTAAAGTTTAAATGGGTTCCAAAGTATTATCTATTAATTTCCAACCCCAGTCTTCTATCGTAAATTCGTCAAAGATTATGTCGGAACCCGAAGATGTTTTTGTACTTTGACGACGTTGTTCTGCAGCTGTTATGTTCCTTGTCGAGTCACTATAGCCATTAAATACTACCGTCACGGTATGACTATAATGTCTTCATAGATACTTAACATATTTTCAAAAATAATGTTGAAGGATTCTTCTTGATCCCACACAATGTGATGTAGTAGATATCCTCCATCGATAATGTAAGCAGCGTTTGGACGATCAAGACTTAGTTATTTTAGACATTCCAGCTGCATCGAAGAGTGATAACAGGTAAGGGACTAATTTATACCCGAAAAAAAAAAAAGGTAGATGGGATTCAGTAAGGGACTGACTATGATTTGAGTGCATACTTTCAGAATAGTATAGTTTACACATAAAGGAGACACAAATAGTAATATTTTTACTTGTCTTAAGTGCCTAACTATGTATATACGTGGCATATGTGTGCTTATCATATAGAAAGTGACTCTTAGAATCGCGATATCTCAGGAATGGTGATTCCTACAAAAAAATCATGGGGTCCATTTTTGTAGATAATTTTAAGATCTATAACTTTGGTCAAAAGTACTTTTTTGATAAACCTTACTTTTTTCGAGAAAAATCCAAAATCTGAAATTTTGAGGTTTGACCCAAATACTTTTGTAGCACACATGGGATTGATGGGTATTTTTGACACTTTATTTCTAATGATGAACCCAAGGTCTCCACCAAAATTTGGCTCTTCTGCGTTTTTGGGTTATTTCAAATGTTTATTTTTTGACCGGATAATAACAATGACTTGTGTAAATACTATTCTGTATAAGCACCAATAAATTATTATTATTATTATTATTAAATCTTTAAAAGTGATATTATCTCGTAACTGTCTTTTCAAACACTGCTTGTACTGTAACTTAAAAAGTTATTGACCGATTAGGCTGAAATTTTTAGGGGTTACTCTTCAATAGTACTATCGGAAGGATGTACCTTAAAGTTTAAACATATCGGGTTAGTAAATAATTTTTTGGGGTCAAAACTGTTAAAAAAATGGTCAAAGATTTGAACCGTCAATTAAACAGCCGATATAAATTTTAATTTTTAACTATTTTTACTTTATAGGTTTATCCTTCCCTTTATCATGTCTGTAATCGAACAAAAAACCTTTTTTATTTCAAATATATAGAAAAATTTGGACAGCTGCAGCAGTTTTCGATGCCGAGCAGACGGTTGAAGAAATATTCTGCAGGGTCGCCATTTTGTAAAAAAATTACATGTTTTTTTTTTAAACTTTAACAATGTAACAAAAAATGTTCAAATTAATAAATGATCCAATCATTTTATCACCTTAAAAATATCACTTAAATTGATTGATTTTATCCTGCCTAAAGGTATCTCTCCCCTTAATATTTTTTAGTTAAAAATTATGTATATAATACAAAAAAGCGTTTTTTGCTTATTTTTGTATAATAAAAACGACAATTAATATTCCTAATATCAAACAAAAAAGGGGTTTTAATAACAATTAGGGTGAAACTATCTTAAAAACGAAAACCAAAAACACCATTGGGGCAAAACGCCAAAATAACAAAAAAGGGTTGATTATGCTGGGAAGAATTGGAAGTAAAAATAGTTCCAGGTGGCAGGGTTTTAATAAAAGTAACAAATAAGATAATAAGCAAAAGTGAAAGTGAAAAGCTTAACACAGGTTTAATAAACTAAGTGCGTTTAGTATTTTAGTTTATTGGCTATTAACTATTCCATTCATAGATGGTAAACTGGTGGTATTGAAAACATTTTACTACCAACAAGTGAAACTTGCCTATTAGTCTAAGATCCCATTGCTCGATTCTGCAGGTATCTGTTTTTTTAATACAACCAATGTTAAATGAATGTTAAGGAAGTATGCAATGGATTAGGGATAGGTTGCCTATAAAAAATTAGCCGCAATTATCTGTAATTAATTTTAGTATGATTAATTCGCTAACATAAATTGCAACTATATGTTTTTTTAATGAATTTTACGACATTTGAAAGATAATAATGTCACAAATTGAAAAAGAAATGGTTGCCAGCTCTCAGTCAGCCGCAGCGTTAGGGTTGCCAGCTGTAAACAGGTATATCAGTGTTTACACTTACCTGTTCTTTTTTTTAAAATAAAAAAAAAAAAAGTTTTTTAAAAAAAGGGGGGGAAAAAATTTTTTCCCCTTTTTTTAAAAAAAATTTTTTTTTTTTTAAAAAATTTTAAAAAAAAAAAAAAATTTTTAAAAAAACCCCCCAAAAAAAAACCCTTAAAAAAATTTTTCCCCCCCGGGTTTTTTTTTTTTTAAAAAAAATTTTTTTTTAAAAAAATTTTTTTTTTTAAAAAAAAAAAAAAATTTAAAAAAAAAAAAGGGGTTTTAAAAAAAAAGGGGCTTTTTAAAACGAAAAAAAAACCCCGGGGGAAAAAAAAAAAAATTTTTTTTGGGGGGGGTTTTTTTTTAAAAAAATTTTGGTTTTTTTTTTTTTAAAAAATTTAAAAAATTTTTTTTTGGGAAAAAAAAAAAATTTTTAAATTTTTTAAAAAAATTGGGGAAAAAAATTTTAAATTTTTTTTTTTAAACTACCCCCTTTTTTGGGAAACTTTTTTTTAAAAAATTTTTCCCCCCCGGTAAAAAAAAAAAGGGGGTTTTTTTGGGGGGTTTTTTTTTAAAATCCCCAAAAAAATGAAAAGGTTTTTTTTTGGGGGGTTTTTTAAAAATTTTGGTTTTTTTTTTTTTTTTTTTGAAAAAAATTAAAAATTTTTTAAAATTTTTTTTTTAAAAAAAAAAATTTTTTTTTGGGGAAAAAAATTTTTTTTCCCCAAATTTTTAAATTAAAAAAATTTTTTATTTTTTCCCCCCTTTTTTTTTTAAAAAATTTTTTTTTTTAAAAATTTTTTTTAAAATTTTTAAAACCCAAAAATTTTTTTTTTAAAAGATTTTTTTTTTTTTTTTAAAATTAAAAAAAAAAAAAAATTTTTTTTTTAAAAAAAAAATTTTAAAAAAATTTTTTTTCCCCAAAAAAAATTTTTTTTTAAAAAAATTTTTTTTTTTTTTTTTTTTTTTTTTTTTTTAAAAAAAATTTTTTTTAAAAAAAAATTTTTTTTTAAAAAAAAATTTTTTAAAAAAAAAAAAAAATTTTTTTTTTTTTTTTGGGGGGGGGGTTTTAAAAAATTTTTTAAAAAAAAAAAAAAATTTTTTTTTTTAAAAAAAAAATTTTTTTTTTAAAATTTTTAAAAAAAAAATTTTTTTTTTTTTTTTTTAAAAAACCCCAAAAAATTTTTTTTTTTTTAAAAATTTTTTTTTTTAAAAAAAATTTTTTTTTAAAAAAAAAAAAATTTTTTAAAAATTTTTTTTTTTTTTTAAATTTTTTTTTTTTTTAAAAAAAAAAATTTTAAAAAAAAATTTTTTTTTTTTTCCCCCCCCTTTTTTTTTTAAAAAAATTTTTTTTTTTTAAAAAAAAAATTTTTTTTCCCTTTTTTTTTTAAAAAAAAAAAAAAAAAAAAAATTTTTTAAAATTTTTTAAAAAAAATTTTGGGGGGTTTTAAAAAAATTTTTTTTTAAAAATTTTTTTTTTTTTTTTTTTAAATTTTTTGGGGGGGGGTTTTTTTTTTCCCTTTTTTTTTAAAAAAAAAAATTTTTTTTTTTTTTTTAAATTTAAATTTTTTTTTTTTTTTTAAAATTTTTTTTTTTTTTTAAAATTTTTTTTTAAAAAAAAAAAATTTTTTTTTTTTTTTTTGGGGGGTTTTTTTTTTTAAAAAAAATTTTTTTTTTAAACCCCCAAAAAAATTTTTTTTTTTTAAAAAAAAAATTTAAAAAAATTTTTTTAAAAAATTTTTTTAAAAAAAAAAAAAATTTTTTTTTTAAAAAAAAAAAAAAAATTTTTTTTTAAAATTTTTTTTTTTTTTTTAAAAAAATTTTTTTTTTTTTTTTTTTAAAAAAAAAAAAAAAAAAAAAATTTTTAAAAAAAATTAAAAAAAAATTTTTTTTTTGGGGGGAAAAATTTTTGGGGGGAAAATTTTTGGGGGGTTTTTTTTAAAAGGTTTTTTTGGGGGGGTTTAAAAAAAAAATTTCCCAAAAAAATTTTTTTTAAAAAAAAAACCCCCTTTTTTTAAAAAATTTTTTTTAAAAAACCCCCCCCCCGGGGAAGTAAAAAATTCCCTTTTTTTTTTTAATTTTTTTTCCCCCCTTTTTTAATTTGGTTTTTTAAAAATTAAAAAAAATATTAAAAAGATTTAAAAAAAAAGGGATCTTAATCAATAAAAAAGAAATATTACTATCCATGAACATTTAATAAAAAAAAGAAAAAAAAAGATTTTCTTTAAAGATTCTGGGTTTCAACTTTTCAAGTAAAAAATACAAGTAAAAAAAAATTTTAAGGGGTTTTTTTTACCCAAAAAAAAAAATCATCATGCTCTAAAATTTATGTTTCATAAAAAATAAGTAAAAAAAAACTAGAATTTTCATCGACACTACATTATACTCTTGATTACAGCACATATTAATCGTGCATCTTCTCTCTTGCGCTTCCACTTACCTGGGGGTCGTTCATTGAAATCATGGCAACCTCTGTTTGGGCCATTTTCCCCAAAAAGGGAACCATATTTTTTTTTAATTAAATTTTTAAATTTTTATTAAAAATTAAAAAAAAAACAGGTAAGTGTAAACAATTAACACTGATATACCTGTTTACAGCTGGCAACCCCCCCGCTGCGGTTTTAAAAAAAAAACTGGCAACCATTTTTTTTTTTAATTTGTGACAAATTTTCTTTCAAATGTTAAAAAATTTTTTTAAAAAAAAAAATTGTTGCAATTTATGTTAGCAAAATTTTAAAAAAAACTAAAATTAATTACAGATAATTGCGGTTAATTTTTTATAGGCAACCTATCCCTAATCCATTGCATACTTCCTTAACATTCATTTAAAATTGGTTGTATCAAAAAAACAGATACCTGCAGAATCGAGCAGTGGGATCCTTTACTATATTAAAATACTTGCTTTATTTTTAAAATTTTATACGATTTTTTTTATTTAACTTTTGATCAGTGTTCTGTATGTCTGACAAGATGCAGAGACTTTTAAGAAGAATATAATGTTTAAAATAAACTAACCTGTAAAAATACAGGACACCTTTCATTTAAGTCATCACTTCCTCCCGAATGACCACACCTGTCAGCGAACTTATGTCCAAAAGCAAGCCATTCCCTTTCAATTAATACTCTGAAAGAAAAAGAAAACAGAAGATAAAATAGGCAACGTTAGTTTGGTTGACTTTCCCAGGTCAACCATACTAGCTTATTAAATATATGTTTATTAAGGAATCATGTAGTTCTGATATTAGTAGCATACAAACCATGATAAACTGACATTTATAATATGTCTAGGCGTCTGGTTGTAATTTTAAAATTTAAAAAAATATATGTATTAGGCATTTCAAAAATCCTATAACAATCCTTAAGGTTTTATATAGTTTTAGTGTACAGGGTGCCCTGTTTTCGTGTGTTTTACGGGGTTTCTCGCTTATGAGTGAAGTTACAAAGATGCGGTTTTCGCGACACCGGGCTACTTTTTTGTCAAACGAAAGATGCCGCAAACAGATTTGTCCTAGCCCCAGGGTGATTTTAAAAAAGTTGTATTTTCGGTTACCCCTCGCATCTCAGGTATCTGATAACTTATCGAAAAGATAAAAACGGGCCCTTATAGAACTTTTTACGCAGAATTTTTTCTCGGATTTACTTTCTTTGAGATATTAGCCAAATTTGCACTTTTAAATGGAACACCCCGTATATTTTTTCGTCATATTATTTGCCACACTGAGAGCTTTCTAAATATATAATATAGTCAAAACTTATTTTTATAAACAGCATGAAAACATGCAATTATTTACTTTTTAACATAGGCGGCTTTGGTTTAAATTAATTACAGTCAAATTAATCAACGTCAAATGCCTTCTCGCACCAAAAAATAATCTAGTAATATTAACATTTATTAACAAGACAACCTAATGGATAAAAATAACAATTTTACGTTAGAATTGTTCTTAGCCTTAAAAGACAAACTTAACTACTAATTTTATAAATACTGTTCGAATTGGTGACCATGATGTCTTATGCAGTGTTGGCATAGCGTCTGTAGTCTTAAAGCTTTTTCAAATATGAAAGAGCGGCCGTGGCCTCTCTTAATTCCTCAATTGTTTCATACCTCCTCGAGTATATTTTACCTTCTAAATATCCCCACAAAAAATAATCTAAAACTGAGAGGTCCCGAGACCGTGGTGGCCATCGAATAGGTCCGTATGTGGCTATAAATCGAATAGGAAAGTGCTGTTCCAACCAGTGTTGTATCACGTGAGAGTTGTAAGCCGGAGCTCCATCTTCTTGGAAATAGATGTCATTTACTTGAACCAAGGGAATATTTTCCATAATAGTCATTGCTTTTTCTTGAAGGATTTGTATGTATCTATCAGAATTCAAATTTCCTTGGTAAATACAATATTCAATTCTTCTTCCCAAAATGAAACAAGAAACATTGAATCCTAACCTTCCCTGGCGTTCCCTGGGAAAAATAACGTGTTCATTTTCCTGCCTCCAAAACCTTGAGTTATTCCTATTGAGGATACCCGCACTGGTAAAATGGGCTTCGTCCGACCAAATGATCTTCCTTTCAAAATTATTCTGCCTTTCACACATATTCAGAAACCAGTTACAAAACTCCACTTTCCGCTTAGGATCGCCAGGATGAAGATTGTGCACAAGTTTATACTTGTAAGGTTTGAATTTATGTCGCTTCAATTTTTTCGACTTTTGTTATCTCGATATTTTCTCTATTTGCCTAAGATGTCTTTTTTCAACTGTGCCAAAAATTTTTCAGCTATTTTGATTTACTTTTTGACCAGGTTATTAATGACCATATTAATTAGATTGTTTTGTATTTTACGAAATATGCGCCTATCAGGCTGTCTTCTTTCAGGATATCTATAGAGAAATCGAGAAAAAGTCAAATTTGAAAAAATATTATTGTTCTTCTAACGTACCTATTTAGATAAAGCTCCCCCCCATCGACGTCTTCGTTGGATAATATGAAACATCTATTCATATTATACTTTTGAAAATGTTCAAAATTTTGGTTTTGTGCCATATTTTTTAGATAAATGATAACGATAATCTAGGACCTAGCATTAAAAAATTCAATAGCAATCAATTGACGTTGATTAATTTGACTGTCATTAATTTAAATCAAAGCCGCCTATGTTAAAAAGTAAATAATTGCATGTTTTCATGCTATTTATAAAAATAAGTTTCGACTATATTATATTTTTAGAAAGCTCTCAGTGTGGCAAATAATATGACGAAAAAATATACGGGGTGTTCCATTTAAAAAAGTGCAACTTTGGCTAATATCTCAAAGAAAGTAAATCCGAGAAAAATTTCAAGTACGCCACTGTATTCTACGTAAAAAGTTCTATAAGGGCCAGTTTTTATCTTTTCGATAAGTTATCAGATACCTGAGATACGAGGGGTAACCGAAAATACAACTTTTTTAAAATCACCCTGTGGCTAAGAAACTAAGGGGGCTAGAACAAATTTGTTTGCGGCATCTTTCGTTTGACAAAAAAGTAGCATGGTGTCGCGAAAACCGCATCTTTGTAACTTCACTCATAAGCGAAAAACCCCGTAAAACACACGAAAATAGGACACCCTGTATATGTAATATAATACATTAATGGAGTAGGGAAATTATTGTTTTTACAAAAAAATATATTTTTTTGTTTTCGTGATGTTTAAGCTTTCCTATACTCTGTTTATTTTCGATTAAGAAAAACACCCTGAACAAAAAATGTATTGCATTGGTTCACAAAGTCAGTAACCATAGTAACACCAACAAAATACGTATTTTATTCAAAAATTAGTAAACTTATATAAAAAAAAACGCGATATAAATGTCTTTTTTGACGAAAGAAGTTTGTATCGATCAACAAACTCAAGAACTAGAATCAACGCAACGCCAGTTTGTGGCAGGGTGTTTGGTATAGTGATCTGTTTGTTTTTGTTTTGGACAAACGTAAACAAATTGCCAGATCTCAAAACCAAAATCAGGAAATTACCTTGAAAATGTAATAAAATTATTCAAAAATATTGGTTTTTGTGTTAATATAGGCAACATCGATTTAAATATAAACATTTATTAATATGACAGTTCCAAGCACCGGCAACAAGGTTATTTTAGACAGCTGCTGCATTCGTTTAATAAAAAATTATAGTAAATCAGGTGTTGTACGGCACTTCGATGTCATTTTATCTCTTTCTAGTAGGTTGTATTATTCAATAACACGTTTTGTAAACTGACTTGATCAACAGCAACCAAATTGAGCATCTAAAGTAAGTGTCATATCTGTCTGTCACTTCAGATAATAAACAAAAATAGTTTTCCAGTTTTAAAAATAATTTTAAACAATAAATATCATTTACTCAATGTTGTCGGTGCAGTGTGTTTACAAGAACTATCCCTCCTTGCGCCCCTGAATATATTAATGCCAAACAAGGTTTGTTTACTTTATTTCTATCCCAGAATTCGTTGGTATCGATATCATTTTAGCAATAGTGGATTTAAAACAAACTTAAATGTATTTAAACATTTACCTACCTGAAGCCATCTACAGTTCGATAATACGGATCCAGTAAGAGCTCGGCCAACGCCACTATTTGCGGTGTCCTGTCCCACCCGTCCGAACAGTGAACTAGTACCGGCCTGCCGTCTCTTTCTACTGCCGTCGCTAAAGTTACTGCCGCCTTAATAAGACCCGACATATGCTGCAGCCATCTGGTTCCTTCTAGCAGACTGAACCAACTAAAACGAAAAAAGAAACTGTTATGGAATTTTATGAATTTATGTAAGTACTAGGTACCGTGGGTGCCGGGTTAGAGTTTACCAAAAAATGTATATTAGTATTTGATAAGATAACTTTGGCGGGTTTTAATGATGTGAACTGTTTTCAGACGTTATACTGCTCCTATACAGGGCGTCCAGTAGGTATATGGCATACTCTCGGGAGCATATAGGGAAGGTCAAAATCACCCTAATTTGTCATACAAAAAAAAGGTAACAATTGCATATACGGTTTTCTGCTATTTTTGGATTTTATGAAATTTTTTTAATAAAATTACATTTAAGTATCCTTTGGGATAGCAAATATATTACCGGAGAAGACAAATTGTGTTTAATTTTTGTTTTTTCAACCAAATAAACTTACTGGATCTTGGAGTGAATTTGAGTGCTGGGCGGGTTAAAAACGTATAAATTGATAATTATTTAGTTAAACATAACACACAGAAACAGAAATCTATTGACAAAATACGCAGAAAATCGGGAAAAACAACTTTTAATTTAAATTAAAAAAAATATAGGTTAGAAATAAATCTAATATCTGATAACACATTCTTTCTACATTGTCAAATTCAAAATAAGTATCAACAGTGTTGCCGGACTTAATAATTTTCGGCCATCAAATTTTGATATTCTTGTTCTGTCCTGTCTGAAATATAATTGGGATAAATAAAAAGCTGCTTTGCTTACCAAAACTAACCATGACCGACTAGGGGCTCTTGAATTTGCCTAAACAGTTGGTCATGGTTAATTCTGGTTAGTTGTTTGTTTGTTTATACTCTTTATTTCAAATTACATTAAATCAATACAATATAATGTACAGACAAAACGTAAAATGAAATGGCGTCAAAATAAAAATAATTAAAAAAATAATGCCAAAAACAACAACACACTAAAACTAAAAACTGTACAATTTCAAAATATCACTATCATACACTCAAATACTCTTCCAAACTATAAGGCTCCAAATTGATCAATAACGTTTTTAGTTTCTTTTTAAATACTTTTTCAATAGTTAGATTTCTTATATTTGTATCCAATTTATTGAAAAGTTTAATTCCCATGTAGTAGGGACTTTTTTCTGTTAAAGTTAATCGATGTATTGGATAACAAATATTACTAGTTCTTGTATTATAATTATGATGTGAGTTCATATTAAATAGGTGTCTATTTCTAAAAACAAATAAAATGTTTTCATATATATACAAGCCATATATCGTAAGTATTTTTTTAGCTTTAAAACCCTCGACAGGATTGTAGATAAGACATTTTAAATAATATTCTAATGATGCGCTTTTGAATTATAAATATGTTTTGAGCCCTAGAGTTTGATGCCCAAAAATTATACCATATCGAACTGTTCCCTCAAAATTTGCAAAATACAGGGTTCTGCAAGCTGTCTCATTCAAATATTTTGTAACGGTTCGTATACAAAAGCAAATTTGGTTTAGCTTTGTTGTTAGTTCTTCTATATGGCTTGTCCAATCTAAAAACTCATTTATATAGACACCCAGAAATTTGGTGTTACTACTAAGAGTGAAATTATTATTTTTAATTGAAACAGATGCTGGTTTGAGAGTTTTATTTAGCTTGGTTCTAAAAAGCAATGTGTTGGTTTTGTCCTCATTTAAGCATAATTTATTTTTTTGAAACCAAATATTTATTAATGAAAATAAGTCTTCGGCATTTTTTGATATTTCAGATATATTTGCACCACCAGCTAATAAATTAGTTAAAGCGGCTTTTTATTTTTCCCAATTATATTTCAGACGTGAAAATGCGGGAACGTATTCGAAAAGACCCCGATTTGGCAACACTGCACACTGACGTTCCTTGTCATAATGGGTAGTTTTCGCATTATATGGAGAAAATCAATGGTAATTTTAAATTTTCAAATTAAAATAAAAAATACTAAAACACATAATTTCTCTTCTCCGGTAGTATATTTGCAATCCCTAAGGACACTGGAATATGACTATATAAAAATTTTACCATATAATCCAAAAATAGAAGAAAACCGTATATGCAATAATTACCAAAAAAAATTCATAAAGTGCCCCCTAACGGTGATACACAGTCCCTAAGGGGTACTTAGCCGTTTCCTTTTTAGCCTCTAAGTTTTGAACCGACTTGTATAATTTAATGAAACTTTAATATAAATAAAATAAAAAATTAAATAAAATAATCTTTATTGTATCGACTGAGTCACATACAAAGGTGGAAAGTACCGCCAGGCGTATTTTAATAACCACCAAAAAACTTATTAACTAAAAAAAGTCATAACAAAACTAGAAATGTACAAAAACTAGAACAATAAATAAACATAGATGCCTACAACAATAACCTATTCACCGACATGTGTTTGCGTATTTTAGACTTAAAAACAGGTACACTTGAGCTTTTAATACTAAGGGACAATGAGTTGTAAATTTGAGGTGTAAGATATAGAAAACATGACTTAAAGAATTCTGTTCTGTGATGCGGTATAGAGATTGCATCTCCGAAGCGAATGTTCACTTGGTGAGTGTCTCTCCTATAAGTTATAAGTTCAGTAAGATATTGTGGCTCTTTTAGCGTTATTACTTTCTGTATAAGGCAACTCATATGAACATAGCGCTTCTGTGCCATATTGTGGTGAAATAGCTCCACAACATGTTGACTCACATGATCTCTACGAGACAAACTTTTTACATACCTAACACAAGAGTTCTGCACTTTTTGGATTTTGTATTTATTATAATTTGTTAAGAAAGGTTCATATACAACATCAAGATAGCCCGGTATTGAAAGTACCAAGCTATCCGTAAGCAACCTTTTGATATTACAGGGAAGAAGACTCTTAAATTCATACAAAGATTTAAGTTTATAATATGATCTCTGACAAATCTTGTTAACATGTGCGTTAAAAGTCAGCTTACTATCCATATATAAACCAAGATTCCTCCCTTCATTAGTCCACTGTATGTCAACACCATCCAGTTTAATGTGCAAATCTGAAACATTTATGTCTTTTCGAGAGTACAGAATTGCTTGTGTTTTACTAGGATTTATGAGCAGCGAACTTGCAGATGCCCAGCTTGAGATATTGTTTAGGTCAATATTAATTAGATTTATGCTATCCGGAAGAGTGTGTATCGAGCTAGGGAGATATATCTGCAAATCGTCCGCATACATATGGTATTTACAATGTTTAATATGGCCAACAAGGTCCGAAGCGAAAATCTTAAAAAGAAGTGGCCCAATCCTGTGGGACACCCCTTTCCACAACCCTCCAATCAGACCGCACCAACCCATCATCAGCCATCAGTCTGACTGCCTGCTGCCTATGGTGCAGGTAACTGTCAAACCATCCATTAGCATTCATTTTATAATAGGTCAATCTAGCTAGTGATAAATCTATATTTAAACTGTCAAAAGCCTTGGTCATATCTATCATGACAGAAGGACAGCATTGCCCCTGATCAAAAGTCAATGATATATCACTAGTGATTTTTAAAAGTGCTGTTGCACAGCTACCGTAGTCTACAAAACCTGATTGAAATTTAGGGATTATACCCTTATCAGACAGATATTCAGTGGCCTGACATCTGACTAGTTTTTCTAAGATTATTGATGGTGCAGGTGTTATACTGGTCTCAATTCATTAAAACTCGAGGGATTATTCACTTTAGGCACAGATGTGACAAGAGCCATTTTCCAAACATCAGGTACAGAACCAGTTTCAATAGAAAAATTAATTATATTAATTAATGCAAGCCTTAAGCATTTTTATAGAAATTTCATCAATGCCAACCGCATTACTTTTAATGCTGTTGAGAAATTTCGTTGTAATGGTGTGTTATTCTTTCCATCAGGTCTTCCCTGGTGTGACCTGGTGTTGAATATACAAGCCTCTTTAAATTTTTCCAGAAAAAGAAATCCAATGGAGCATGTCGGGCGACCTTAGTGGCCACAAAATAGGCCCTCCTCGACCTATCCATCGATCACCAAAAGTATTTGATAAGTGTTGACGAACCAAATTGCTAAAATGGGGCGGTGCATTGTCGTGCATAAACCATATCTGATTTCTAATTTGTAAGGGTACATTATCAAATAAACCATTTAAGTTTTGTTGCAAGAATTGCAAATACGGCACCATTTATTCTGTCTTCAATGAAGAAGGGTAATGGATGATTCCCAATGATCCCCGCCCACACGTTAACCGTGAATCTTTGTTGGTGCTTTCTCTGTACCATTGCATGGGGATTTGCTTCATGCCAGATATTCATATTATGGAAATTCACTACACCGTCTCGGGTGAAACTGGCTTCGTCTTTGAACAAAATAATACTAGTGAAATTTGGATTTTGCCTAAACTGTTGCAAAAACTAATTTCCGTAAATTACTCTTGCAGGATAATCAGCGAGAGACATATTATGTACCTTTTGGAATTTTTTTTTCTTTGGACAGTCCACGAAGGCTGATGCCTAAGTACTAACGTATCGTGGGTGTCTTAAGTGTGGTGAGAGGGAGTTTGTTCACATTGTACTTAAATATTTTGAGATTGGGAGGAGAAGGAAATACTTCTGCGGGTAGCAGGTTCCATAGTCTGGACACTCTAGGTATGAAGAAATGAAGAAAGCGGGCAATTCGGGGCCTCTTTAATTGAACTGTAAAAGAATGCATAAAAGTTGCACTACGTGTAGCTCTTTTGAAAGCTGCCAGAGGAGGAATTATATTGGCCAACTCCTCTGAGCAGAAGCCGTGAAAATACCTATAGAAGAGCGACAGATCCCCTACAGCTCTTCTTTGAATGGATTCCAGAATGCTAACTGTTGTAGGAGACACCATTCCCCAGACAGGAGAACAATATTCTAAAGAATATCTCTTTTGGGATACATACATACAGAGTATACAGATTGGAATGGTAATTAATTTTTGACCAATGTAAATCAAATCAAATAAAGCTTTATTGTGTAAAGAATATGAAATTCTCATTTACAAAGCAACGCTTTTATCTAAATATAAAATAAAAATAAATCACTTTAAAATAAAAACCTATAACTAATTTTTAAAATTAAACTAATATAAAAAAACACCCATGAACAAAATACATACAAAAAGAAAAGATAAAATTTGTCAGGTACTATGTTAATATCATCGTCAGTAATGTCGAGACATTCTAGGGCTGAATTCTTATTTCTTTTTAACATTAAGGGTTTTTTCTCTTGTACGAATATATATTTAGCTTCTCAAGCCAGTATCTAAGCCTCATTTGGAAAACCAGCGCAGGGTTTTTACCCATAATTTATAACCACAAGGACCCAGGCAATTTAATTATGTTACCATTGTGCAAGAACGACACAATAAAAATTTAATTAGAACTCTTCAATGTTGTACTTTTTTGTATGGGATATGAATCTTATCTAATCTATTATCAAAACCTAACCTAAAATAGCGAAAACAGGGTTGAATCTATAGAAACTAAATCATGGTAACAAAATCAACCCAATCCAAAGTCAGTCAAAAATTCCTCGAAGGTTATGCGATTCTAAATGACGATTCCTTATCCAGTTACGACTTTCTATAATGAATCAAAACCTGTATCACATTAACACAGAGAATTAAAGGTTTGTTCCAACCCACAGTTCCTAACAGGACTTGGCCCTTGGAGGTATCACCTCAAAAAAATGGGAAAGACTGAGGATGAACAATGTCGGTTTTGTCACTGCGGAACACATTCTCTGTGAATCCAGAGAACTGACCCGACAACGGCTTAAATACCTCGAAGGGGTATATCTTACTCCTAGAGATATTATTCAGCTTGCACCGCCTAGTATCCTGAACGTTTCTAAAGGCGGAGGCAGCAGTTGAGGTTCTTCTCAAAAGAAACGCCGGCAAGATTAAACGACTTTTTGTTCTGCAGAAATTGGCCGCTCATATGTAACGGATGAACACTGGCAGACTTTCGGGGTACTATCGTCAGCAAAACTAAGAATGGGTATGATTGTGAAGGAGAGACGATCGTTAATGTGTGGAAGAAATATAATAAAGATATAGCAATTGTTCTCAAAGGGTCCCATAAACACATTTTGACACATCAACTTGGGTCGCCAAGTTGATGTGTCACTATTAGAGGGGTTTTCAGCAATATCATTCACAAAATCTTCTTCTAACTGAACGTTTCTTGCTCTACTTCGAGGCCCTTCTCCATCACGACGCGGCAAAATCATCCTAAAATGGATTAGCAAAAGATTAGCTCCTTTTAGATTTTTTTAAATTTCCATTCACTTTTACATGTATCTCTTAAGCTACGATCGATCCTCTCAAAAGTTCTTCGATGCGGAAAACGTCGATTTGGAAATGTATTAGAATAAATTATTTCTGTCTCCATACAAGTACCAAGTGCTTGTCCATAAATTAGATGCAATTATTCCTACTCAATCAAACAACTTTGAAAAGTATTGTTAACAACACATTGTTAGTGAAATAAAAACGACTGGTGTTTTATTGTAGAAGTACAGGTATTCCAATTTATTATTTCATCATTTTATTGAAACAAATGTAGAGGACATTTTTTGAAACGACACCTGCCAAAAATATGGCACAACGAGTGTGGTGGCAAGTCCGTTCCTGACTTCCCTGACGATATAAACCATCTACTGTAGTATGGTTTTATGAATCTTTATGGCCTCTATAACATATTAAAATTTTATAAAATTATACAAGTCAGTTAAAAAGTTAAAGCCAAAAAAGTAAATGGATAAGTACCCCTTTGGAACTCTGTATCTCCGTTAGAGGGCACTTTGGGAAATTTTTTTCTATGACAAACTAGGGTTTTTTTGACCTCCCCTATATGCTGAGTATGCGAGAGTATGCCATATACTTACCAGACACCCTGTATAAGATCTTTATTGGAGTATGCCTGTCAAGTGTGGTCCCCATATTACAGAACAGAAATTTTGCATATGCAGTTTACTATTTATTGTAAAATGGCCTGGCCCATTAATAAAAAATTTATTTATTTAACAAAAGTGTAAATTTTATTTTGCGTCAAAATTTACGTTTCTCCCTCATAATACTATAAAATTGGCACGACTAGGATTTGTACCATATTTTAATAAGTTAAAAACAGTTCGGATCTAGGTTTGGGCCAAATGGACGAAATCTATGCTCTATATCTGCTCCCTCGGGACGACATGGATGACATCCGAATCATCAAGACTTATTTTTGAATTTGAAGTCAAAGGTAATGATATGTGGTAAAAAGAATACTTACTTGGGCTGTTCAGCTGAAGTCATACAAAGCTGCCTAAGTGCATGAAAACTTTTACGGATGGAATGGATATTGGCCAGATTCATGAACTGGATTTCACAATTTGGGTAATATTCAGGACATTCGCAACCACCGCCTCTCGCTCTGTTCGCCACTGCAGTCGTATAGGAGCGCGCATCCATTATAAGCAGCTAAAAACAAAATTGAAATGATCTGAATGAAGCATATACTAACCTGGAGGGATAAAGCAAAGCGCTGAAAACGGGGTCGTATTAGAAAGAGAAAGCAACAGTCATCATTCAAATAATCGGCGAAAAAGGTACGCTGTGAAAGAGAGATAGCAACGGCGATGACTGTTGCTTTCTCTTTCTAATGCGACCACATTTTCAGTGCTTTGCTTTATCCCTTCAAGTTGGTACAGTTTGTCTCAAAGTATACCGTGTTAGTTTTTGCCTTCATTTATGGATTATACCTGCCGACAATAATAAAACTGCGGATCAGTAGGTATTAAAGGACAGAACATTAGAGACGGACTCTAATAATATAAAGATTTATAATTTATTGTTTATTTAGGTAGGATTAATCTTAAAATTGCATTAAGAAATTAAATATATTCAAAGTTTTAATAAATGTATAGCCAGCGTGTATGCGTTTTCCTTAATTTGAAGGTGCTTTCGTTTGACAGTTTTGACTGGAATCAATCCATCCTTTGAATACTGTGTCGTGTTTATCGAACCATGTTTCATCAAGGTAAATTATGGATCTGTTTTCTAACCTATATCTTTTAATTTCTTGAAGGTAATTATATCTCCAAGTGCGTAATCTGTGCGATTCCATTACTACTTGTCTATTTTGCGGTATTTTAATCCCATTTTACAAACAACTCTATGGAGGGTGGCACGGCTAATATTTATATTGGTTTTGTCTTCGTCTAGTTTCCTTTTCAGTTTATCCAAGGTAGGAACAACTCCGCTTTCATAAAGACAATATATTTTCCTTCTTATTAGGTCCTGATCACTATTGTCTATACGGTGAGATTAAAAATCACTACGTTTTTTTCTTTTGTTCAATTCTTCACTAATAATAATATCCCTTAATGATGATATTGGAGTTTTTGTAAGTAGACAGGCTTTTTTAAAGCTTCTTGTTTAATTAGTCCTCTACTGATTAAAGTGTCATACACATTTTTTACAACCTGTTTTGCATCTTATGACAAATGATTTCGACGCGACATAGTTATATTCTCGTAAAACAACCTTTTCAAAACGCACAGTAAAAACAGTTATTCAACACTGCCACTAAAATATTAGCCGAAATACGAGGTAGGTTTGAAAAGTCCGTGCAAAAAATAAAAACTACTTACTTGTTTGGGGTAAACCATTTTTATTTTTCTACATAGTCTCCTTTTAGGCTTATTTATACACTTCGTTCAACGACGTTTCAGTTTGTTGATCCCTTCCAAATAATAGGATTATTATTATTATTATTATTAATATTATTAAGAGTTAAGTTAGGCGGCGTTGCCGTTTAAACTTGTTTTATTACACTATTTTTACACTAGTATCTATACACTATTATTTACACTAGTTTATATACACTATTATTTACAGAGTCTGTCAAACTGATTTTTAAAAGAATTTATTGTCTCAACACTAACACATTCATTTGGCAAAGCATTCCAGTTACGAATTACTCTATTAGAGAAGAAATGCTGACGACATAATTTACTAAAACGCTCACTAACGAGTTTATACTGATGACCCCGTAGTCTTCTATCGTTATTAAGTGTGAAGAAACTCAAATTTACGGAGTAATGCCGGTTGAGGATTTTATAGGTCTCTATTAGATCTCCACGCGTTCTGCGTTCTCTAAGGGTAGTTAAGTTTAATATTTTTAACCTTTCTTCATAGCTCAGGTATCGTATGGCAGGTGATAATTTGGTAATCCTTTGAACTTGTTCAAGAGCATGGATGTCTTTAACAAAATATGGATTCCAGACTGGTGCCGCATACTCAAGTATAGGACGAATGTAGGTCTTATAGATTTTTTCCAAAAATTCAGGAGACATGTTTCTAAATGCACGAGGCACCATGTAGGACACAGCGTTGGCTTTTTTGACGATTTTTCCAATATGGGACGCCCACTTCATGTCTGAGCTTATCAAGATCCCTAAGTCCTCCTGTGTCTGTACTGTTATAATAGGACTATTTTTTAAATAGAAGTTACTGCAGGGGTTACTAAAGCCAACATGCAGAACAGAGCATTTATTTTCGTTCAAGTCTAGCAACCAAGTTTCACACCATCTCTCTATAGAAAGCAAGTCATTTTCCAGGATGTCAATGCTTGTTATGGGATTGTTATAGATTTTCGTGTCATCTGCATACAAAGAGGCGTTGGACTTAATACACTTCGGCAAGTCAGAGATAAATATGTTAAACAAGAGGGGGCCCAGAACTGAACCCTGAGGCACTCCACTTGTCACCCCGTATTCCCGTGAGTATCCCGTTTCAATTCTGACAGAGCAAGTTCTGTTTGTAAGAAAATCCTCGATTCAACTCAACGCCTCCCACGTATACCATACCATTCCAGTTTATGTAATAATTTTTTATGACAAACTTGGTCAAATGCTCGACTAAAGTCCAAGTATATAATATCAACTGGTTCCCTTTTATCCATTGATTTTGTCCACGAGTTTACGCATTCCAGAAGATTTGACACAGCTAATCTGCCTGGCAGGAATCCATGATGATTTTCTGTAATTATATTATGTTCAATACAAAAACTTTCATAGTATTTTACACGGAATACATGTTAGGCTAATCTGTCGGTAATTTTGAGGATTAAATTTATCTCCCTTTTTGTAAATTGGAATTATTATGGACTTTTTCCAGTCACTTAGGATTTTTTCCTCATTCATGGAAGTTTGTAGTAGCGATGTCAGTGGCTTAATTATGGAAGGGCTATTCTTGAGGAAAACAGGGTGTGTACCATCCGGTCCTGGACTACAGTCAGTCTTCATATTGTTTATTGCCTTCACCACTTTTTCCTCACTTATGTCAATATTAGTTATAGACACATCATTTCTTGGTATATCGGGAACAACTTGCAAGTCCATTGGCGGCTCCTCCTTATAAGCATTCCGGAATTCATTTGCAAATACTGACGCTATTATTTTTGGGTCACTAATGATGTCCTTGTTCTGACTCTTAAGTATGGATGTACTAACTCTTGATTGAAGAGAGCTTTTGACGTATCTGTAAAAATTCTTATTACTTTTGCTGTCTATAAGATTACGCTCGTAGTTTTCTCTTGCATCTCTTATACGATTGGTTAGTTCATTGCTTAACTGTCTATATGCTTGGTAGTCACCTTCATCATTAGATCTTCTGTAAGAGTGCCAGTATTTTCTCTTTCGATTTATTTCCTTCCTTAATTCTTGATTCATCCAGGGTTTCGTTTTAGAGGTTTTTACTTGATACTCAGGAACAAATCTTTCCGTACAGTTGTTTACTTCCTGCAGTATTGGAGCCACATGGACTCCTTGTCACCCAACAACCAAGCCACCGAGTCCAGATACTGATTGATTTCCCTTTATAGTTTGCAGCTATGAAGTTTTTTTTGGTTTTAATCTTGTCTTCAGTTGTACTATGTATGATCTGACACGTCGCAACAAGAACTGAATGATCACTACGACCAACAGGTGGTTCATGCTCTACTGTTGAGATTAAATCTTGGTCAGATGTTAATAGTAAGTCTAGCTGAGATGGTCTGGTCTTTGCCGGAATCGTGTGGGTTTTTTTATATGTTGTACTAGACTGGTTGACAGATATGTATTCATGAAAATATTGGCGGCCGAGTTGTTTTCGGAAGGTGTTGGATTAATCCAGTCCAAATCAGGGTAGTTAAAATCGCCAAATATAAGCAAATTGTTGAACCTCGCACTCGCATCCACGAGTGCGGCCAGCATGGGCTCGTCGTTTTGAATGTTTACTTTTGGAGGCCTATAGATACAGGCAATGTTTAGTGATATTGTGCCGATTTTAATTTGTAGCCATATTGATTCGATAGGATCCAGTGTGTAATCTTTGTTTATTATTACATGTATCTTTTGGCCCATAAACTCATCCCTAACATATATGCATGTGCCCAGTTTTGCGATCGTTTCTGTATATAGTAAAATTTGGTATGTTTACTAGACTGTCAGGTATTCTTGAGGTTAGCCATGTCTCGATTATAAATATTACTACTGGATTTATGTTTTGAATAACCAACACAAACTCATTGAACTTGGCTAATAAAGAAGCTATGTTTGTGTAAAAAAACTTAATTTCTGTGGCTACTTGGTCCGATTTGGCAACTGGCTCATCGGGATTGGCATTGAATTTTGCGCATTTATTCTAAAAAAGTGTTTTCTTTTTCTGTCGCGTAGTTTGTTTGTTGCCTAAGACGATTTACTCTATTTATAAATACTGGGCATTTGGGGTCTCTGGCTGTATGTTTTCTTTCTGATAAACCAATTTTTTTGCAATTGGGACAGTCTAATTCCCACTTTCTGGACATTCCTTACCATCATGTTCTTGTCCACATTTGTGACAGCACACTTTTTCTCTGCAGTATTTAGCGACGTGCCCAAATCTACAACATCTAAAACACATTGACACATTTGTGTACTCCTGAACATGCACCCTCATTAGATCAAAACAAACCTTTTCTTGTTTCATGAACCATCGGAAAACTTCGGCTTTGTCTGAAATATCCAGCTTTCTTTGACTTATTTCTACATTCTTTTTTGGTAATAAATTTAAACTTTGATTTTACGTCCTCTCCAAAGATTTCAACCTTTTTCAGGATTTTCCACTAACAACTCATTAATAAAATCTTCTGTTGAGAAGCCTTTTATTATTCCTGTAATCATTATCATAGGGTCCGTATTTTCCAGGTCTTTAATGTAAAATATATTTTTGTTTAACAAACTTTCTTGAAGCTTTTTTTTTGGGTTTCGTTCTGGCACTCCACTAGTACTCCTCCACTATGCAAATGTGTCACTCTTTTAAATCCACCTTGAATCTCGTTCTTATTAATAGATTGTTTTATTTCGTCCATTACTTTTCTTGAGTCTTGATAGTTCTTGCTTCTTACAATTGTTTCAAACTTATGTTTTTGTGGGGGCGTGACCCAGGGTGTTCCTGCCTTTTGATTATCAGTTCTCCTTCAAGTTTTGTTGCGTCACTGTATGTCCGTATTTGGTGCAAGTTAGTCTTAGGTGCTCGCTAACGCATTTGGTGTTATTATTATTTGAGATTCCATGTGTTCTTTATTCGGGGATGTCTGATAGGTGTGTTTAGTTCCAGGTTTTCTTTCTCCAGTTGGCCTATTTTATAGGCTAGTAAGGTTAGATTTCTGTGCCAAAAATAACGCCGAATTTATTTGATCTTTATAAAGAATATCTATTTGTTCTCTATTGATGCCCGATCTTTGTTTGTAACAGCATAAACTGTGTCAAGGGCACCCACAATGTTATTAAGGATGTTCTCATTATCGACAATATCTTTGGGAGCCGATGTTGCTTGCCAAATTTTCCTTTATCTGCCAATGTACTTGTTTATTAATAGTTTGCCCAACATCAGACTGTTTTCCTTATCTTATGACGTGCAAAGGGAACTTGGGCTTGATGCCGATCGTGGCTTCTTTGGATACATCACCTTTTTTTCGAATACATCTAGATTTAAATTCTTAGATGAATCTGGTGTAAAATGATTTAGTGGAGTAAAATTATTACTAATATTAGAGCCACTGGCGGGGGCGTTCGATTAACAGTTCTCTTAGGTTTAAAGACATTATCCAAATCATTTTCATGTGTTAGATTATTACCACTACTGTTACCAGACTCTGTATCTGACTGCCGAACTATTGTTGAACTCTGTATCTTATTGTCTTTATTTATTGCAAGTTTAAATGCCTTAGGTTTATCGCCGTAAGTTCTAAAAACAGCTCCTTTTTTATTTTATCTAAATCACTTGTTGACTGGGATCTATGTTTATCAGTTTTATTTGAGATATCATTTTTTTTTAGCACATCTTTATCTATATTCAAGATATTAGCTTCTTTTGCCATCACTCTGATCTCCCATGATTCAGAGATAAGGTTTTTATAGTGATACGTCCGAGAACCAACAATTTATTTTTTTATTTGTCCAATTTTATTGTATATATATATATATATATATATATATATATATATATATATATATATATATATATATATATATATATATTGTAGGTAGTCACAGCAGGATCCCCCAAATACCAAAATAGAGGAGCAATAAGATGTTGGGTGCTCGGTTTCAAACTAATTTTATTCAAATATCAAGCTTTCGCCCATTGGTTACAGACTTCATCAGGATTCTATAACGAAGAACGTTCTATTCACAAACAAAAACACACTTAGGTTATAATGACTTACAGAACATATAGTTAATCAAGTTCAGGAAAACACTGGAATGTGAAAAACATTAATGTCACTCAACTAACATTTTTAATTTTTTTTTAAATTCAACAAAACAACGAAAATCAAAACACACGTTAAAATGTATATTTACATACTTCAAGTTATTGAAATCATGACTGAATGCAACAAACCCGGGCACCGCACGAACTTCTGTACTCTGTTATCTTTTTATATTTTTTGTCACCCCTTCCTTTAAACCTTTCCATGCTTGAGTAAAAAATAAATAAAATATTATATTGAAGAGTAACCACAAAACAATGTAATTTGTCTAACTTATTAAGAAGTGGTTATTATTAAAAAATAATAGGATTTGTCCAAGTCTGCAAAATATCGATCAGTGTCTGCAATCACTTCCTCGTTTAAATAGAATCTTTGTCCCGCCAACCATTTCTTCAAATTGGGGAACAAATAGTAGTCCGAGGGAGCCAAGTCTGGAGAATAGGGAGGATGTAAAACGAGTTGGAATCCTATTTCCATTAATTTTGCGACCACAACTGCTGAGGTGTGTGCTGGTGCGTTGTCATAATGGAAATGGACTTTCTTGTGGGCCAATCGTGGGCATTTTTCTTGAAGCTTTGTTTTTAAACGGTCCAATAATGATGAATAATATGCACCTGTAATAGTTTTACCCTTTTCCAAATAGTCGATGAGGATTATCCGCTGCGAATCCCAAAAGACAGTTGACATTATCTTTCCGGCCAAAGTAACGGTCTTCGCCTTTTTTGGTCTTGGTCTCAGGAGTATAGTAATGAATCCATGTTTCATCCACAGTGACGAAACGACGCATAAAGTCCTCCGGAGTCTTCTGGAACAGCTGCAAACCATCCTTGCAACACTTCACACAATTCCGTTTTTGGTCAAGCATGAGCAATCGTGGCACCCATCTTGCGGATAGCTTTCTCATGTCCAAATCTTCATTTTAAATATTATGTACCCGTTCAGTCGAGATGCCCACAGTCCGAAAATTTTGAAACCACTTGTAAACTGTTCTAATCGAAGGTGCAGAGTCACCATAATGTTTACCAATCTTCTCTTTAGTCTCCTGAGGCGTTTTATCTTTCATAAAGTAATGTTTAATCACCACACAAAATTCTTTTTCGTCATATCTTGAAAATCACTCGACTTCCTTGATTCACACGAATGTCAAACACAAAGAAATAGACCAATATGGCATCACACTTGGTGTGCGATCATTCAACAGATGCTACTAACTAAACATGACCTCGATACGCGCCGGTGGTGCCATATCTCAGACTTTGCACTGACTTTTCAAACCATCCCCGTATTTATATACCTAATGGTCAATACTCAAGAAATACCTGGCCCACCCCTGCCATTATGAAATAATGGGTTTACCCAATAACAATAGGTAATAAAACCCTTAAAGGTTTATTGGAGTATTGTCCGTCAAAAGCCATAGCAATATACTTTGAGACAGACTATATATGCTCGAAGGATATGATATGTTCTGATTCTACGAGGTTATGACAGATAATTATGTAAAAACGTCATAACTTAACTGATGTAGATACATACCTTTTCTTCTTGTTGCACCACTTCCCCTGTAATCTGTAATGATTCGTCAGAATGTAACGATCCGGGTGAATGTGACAGCACGGAATCTTTATCGCTACTGCTGTTGGTCCGCAAGTTCCTGTCGAAGTTGCACGCTTCCGAGATCGCTTTTAAAAGCTCTTCGTCTTCGCTAGATCTCCAACCTAGCCAACCCACCTCAGGTTGGCTACAACGGGCGATAATGGCGCCGTTCCTAGGATTCCTGGGCAAAAGAAAAAAACATAGCTTATCGTTAAAAATAAGATATTTTCAATAGACAAAGGACTGTTGAAAAAAGAGTAACAAAATTCAGGAATAAGAAAACATTAAAAATAATGTATTTTTTGCCAACTTCAAATCAATTTTAAAATACGGAATTATTTTTTGGGGTCGTGACAGAAACATCCAATTCACTTTTGGTACACAAAAACGTCTTATAAGGATTATAAAGAAACTTGAGTTTAATCAATCATGTAAAACTGTATTCAGGAAAATGGGAATAATGATATTGTATGCATTGTACATTTTTAAATGTCTGATGTTTTTATATAGAAAAAGAACTTTATTCGAACCACTCAACAATCACAATTACAGTACCAAAGCTGAGTATTTGTCTTATTATAAACATCGCCTTCAACTAAGTGAGAAAAGCCCAGAATATATGTATGTTAAGGGTTATAATAGGTTACCCATACAAATAAAAATAATAACAAGCCAGGGGGCATTTAAAATTGAAATTAAAAAATGTTAAGCACCTTAGAACCTTACTGCATGGATGATTATTTTAATATGTAAGATAGACTATTGTATAATAAATTTGTTATTGTTTTTCGTGGCGTCATTTCATTTTGTTTTATGCCAAAAATATTATGAAATAAAGATCATTATTATTGTTAAAAAAACAAAGCTGATGATGAATGTCCACAGACGTAACGTTCAATTGAGATATAAACAACAAAATCTTACGCTATGGTAAACCAATTATGAAATAAAGATCATTATTATTATAGTTAAAAAAAAACAAAGCTGATGATGAATGTCCATAGACGTAACGTTCAATTCAGATATAAACAGCAAAATCTTACGCTATGGTAAAAGGTGCTGCAAGAAAGTATCTTTATTTTTATTAGTGTTTAACCGAGGCCGACAGTTAATTATTGTCCGAAGCCGATGTTTGACTTTTGCCACAACCTTCGGCCTAAGACTAAGACGAAAATTCTGATAACCTCAAAAATATGAGTTGGGAACTGACTAAAAGCAGAAAATTTTACAATTAGCGATACAAATTTGATGATAACTAAGGAGGTGTGAAGGTGTTATGTGACATTTAAATTTGTAATATTTATACAAAAGAAGGTGATATCTAACTTATAACTTTCTTCCAAGGATCATCCATAGTCACTTTCTGAGTAACTGGCAACTGTCGATTATCCTTGAAAGAAATATATGAGTTAGAACAGGCAGCACCTTACTACAGTATAAATATCAGAAACTTTGATAATGTAACGCAACACTTTTATTCACTTACCTCTTCAATTGTCAAAAAGAGTTCTTTTTTTTACATAATAAAAAAATTGAAAAGTAAGAAAAAATTTGGTCTAGTTTTAGATCTCAATGCTATAGATTGCAGACTTTGGTTAGGAACTTGATTCTTATTTTTCATAACTATCCTTGGTAGAATCTCATCTCTTTTTTCCAAGTTTAATGAATTGAAAAAAATCCTACCAGCGTTTTAAATTCTAAGACTAATGACCTTAGAAAATCAGGTTCAATCAGATATCAAAATTTAATAATTATAAGGAAATTTGTTTATCTTTAAAAAGTTACTAACCTCCAAACAGCAGCGGGTATTCTTCTGGAACTTCTAAACTTGGCCACACTTTCAAGCATCTCGTCATTGATGCATGAAGGGACTAGAAGGTAAGGCGGGTACGTGGGACAAAGCTTGTAGTTATCATTTGCTTTTGTAATTCTCCAAGAATCACCTTGAAACTGCATTCTTGTCATCTACAATAAAAAATATTACAGTCACTGGATCTAAAAAGATGCTTAGATTGAAGCATAGAGGTATTATAGACGGTTGGAGAGAGAAAGAAGATCGCGGTACCCTATCTTTCTCTCTCTACTGAAACATGCGAGAGAGGTAGATAGAGTACTGTGATCTTCTCTCTCTTTTTAATTGAAGGACAGTTTAAGGCTTGGCTCCCATGCCCCATCTATAATACCTTTATGAACTGAAGTCCTTAGCTTCAAACATAGATGGCGGTAGAATATTTTTTTTTTTTGTAAAGTTTCAGTGCTTCTAATCAACAAACTCGCGTTATGTAATCGGGCTTTACTTTGGCGTTAGCAGCTGGTTAGAAAAATGGAAAATATTAAAATTTGTATACTAATCAAACTTTTTTTTATAATGAGTTGTAATAAGAAAATCAAAGTCAGATGGCTAAAGGTATCCGCGATAGCTTTTACTAGGGGCTTCTCTAAGGAACGCGTGTTCCATACATTGAAGGAAGCAATAGGTATTGTATGTATTCTCACAATAGGCCCCTTGCATCATCAAAGAACATCAAGCTCTGAAGCATCACGTAAAAAAATTCGTCACTTAAAGGCTAATCAGGTAAGGAATTTTAATTTTGTGTTTTGAGGTTGTTCCATCTCTCTCCTCTCTATTCCTCTCTCTCCGCTCTATTCCTCACTCTCTCCCCTCTCTATTCAGCTCTCTCTCCCCTCTCTATTTATCTCTCTCTCCCCTCTCTATTTATTCTCTCTCTCCTCTCTCTCTCTGACTTTCTCTCTCTTGGTCTCTCTTCTTTTTGATAAACTTACCTCATTTTCAAACATAGTCTTGTCAAAAGTATATTTCTTCTGGTTTTCGATCTTCATTGCAATTTCCTCTCCACCCTTCTCTTTTGCCCACACGCAGTGGTAAAAGGCAAAAAGTTGCTCTATTTGGCGAGGAGGTTCAGCTGTTTTTGTCACGCGGTCATACCATTCGAGGGCATTTTCATTATTCTCAAATGTACATCTTAAAAAAAACAAAGCTAAATAGTAGGTCTGTTTGTTAATCAAAAATAGTGTACACTATTTTGCACTTTTTTTATGTAAGAGTTCTTATTGAACGTGTATTCTAGGATTAGGTGTGTATCAAAAGTTTAAAATGGTGTAAACTATTTTTGAATAACAAACAGACCTTATGCAATATTTAAGATAATATAAAAAATCGTTTTTTTTTTTTTAAGAATTATTTAGTTTCTTTTTGAAATTACTTCGTGTACAAGTTATAAAATAAACAAAACTTATGAGACCCATATACCTACATACTTTAGAAAACCAAAGCCATAAGATTGTCCCTTGTCTAAAATGTGATGCTGATAGGTAATATTTGTGAATAAAAAAAAGGAATTAATTAAAAATCAAAATTATTTTAAGGTCTTTATAATGAGTACTAGTCCATTACTTTGTTAAAGGGTACACTAAAGAAAATAAAATATTGAAAATATAGGTGGCTGTCTCTTCTTAAAATTAAAGTAGGTTTTTTGAAAGTTATGTATTTTATGTACAAAATGTTTTACCAAACACACAATTAGAAAAAGAAGAAGAAACACACTTAAGTAAAATAGGATAAAGATCTGAAATTAGAACGAGTTTTGTACTGATGTCTGTATTAAAAAGTTTTTTTTTATTGACACAGTTCTTTTTTATTAATAAAGACTGATCAATAAAAATTTGCGAATTCAAAGAAGAAACTGGTCAAATTTTAGGTCTTAGTATTTTAAAAAGCCGATATTTTTGGATAGGAACTTGGGCTCCTATTTTACATAAGTGTTTTTGGTAAGATCTTTACTCTTTTTTTAGAAGTCAATGAATGGAAAAACATGGGGAGGGGGGTTCAGTATTCTTTGCTCTGTGGGTAGACCTAACCTTTAGACTCAGTATGAAGTACGAAAATTGCTCATTTTAATATTCCAGAGGGTTCTCGGGTTTAATAGGTTCAAAAAATCGATTTTTATTTTTTTGCATAAATAATTGTTTCCTTAATATTATGTCTAGAATATGGTGTTAAAGTGATTTTTTAAAATTCGAAGCCATTTTAAAGATAAAGCAGTTAGAAGAAGCAGGTGTTCGGAACGCTGAGCTGAGCGCTAAGAGTTCTGTCGGCTTAATTCCTGAGACCCTTCTATACAAATCTATGCTTATACAAGTACTGACAAGTTTAAAAAAGTTTAAGAAAAAATTGGTGTAGTTATTTACGTTGTCTGTACTTGAAACTTTAAACGCGTTTTTCTCAAAACTTTGTTTTTTAAATTTTCTTCCATCGTATCTTAAGAACGGCTTGACCGATTTACTTCAAATTTATAGAGCTGACTCAGCACATATAGACGCACGGAGTGATCTATTATCACCCCAAAAATTTAAAATATGTATTTCTATTTTTTTTTAACAAAAAATTAACAAAAATACATAAAATTAAAAACTTTTTTGTTTTGAACTCTGTCAAAAATAGAATTTTCAATTTTTTTTTTATAATAGTTCATTCCATGTATTTAAACCTAAAGATTAAAACGCCGCCGATTTTGGTGTCTTGGGAGCGCTAAAAATTATATGTATACTCTTGAAACACCTACAAATAAATGATAAAAACATCAAAGTTCTATCTCTTTATTGGTCCTCACAAAAAAAAATCCAAAAAATGCATAAAAATCAGCCCGTCAAACCAGAGATCCCCCTTAAATCGCGCACCCCTTGGAGCTGATAGACCAAAAGTAGCAATTTTTTTTGTCGAATGAATAAAATCCTACCTGCATAAATTCTAGGACACTTATGACCCCAGAAACTTAAGTTCAAATTTATATTAGAAAATAATAACAAATGAAATACAGTCGAAGTTCGATATCTCCAATTTTTGATAACTCGAATTAAATTCGTTGGCAATAGCATCAGGAGTTAACATTAGGTAACAACTTAACTTGATAACTAGAACTTGTATTACTCAAATATCTTGATTACTCGAACGAAACATTTGGCAACACCTTCGATAAGTCGAATTTTCCGGGAAGTCCTTAACTTCGCGTGTTTTTAAAACGGCTCGTTTTAGAGCGTCACATGCAGGCAGTTGGACCAAGGTGTCATACAAACTTTGAAATGCCATTACCATGAAGGATTCAAAAAAAAACCTTATATTTTTGGAAGAAAATAAGACAATCAACATAACTTTGATGGATCGTGTCGATAGTATGCAATGCATGGAATATTGATGTTAAGTCTGAGACCATTTCTAATTGTCGGCTTTGGTCAGTATTCTAAATGGAAAGAGGAGGATGACATTCCTTTAATTTTCCTAAATGAATACTTAGTTTATGACGATATTGTAACTTTAGAGTTACCCACAAATGAAGATATACACATAAATCTTTACAGATCTACACCAGAATCTGAACAGCCCAATAATCCAGATGACGATGGAAATTATATGACAGATGATGATTTTGAGGATGACATACAACAACCTCCTTCAAATAAGTCGGTAGCAAAATTGTTGAAAAATTTACGTTCGTATTTAAAAACGAATGAACACAACACGGATGATTTGTATAATGCTTAAACAGCATTGAATATTTTGTCAAAAACTAAAATAAAAATTCTTTTCGTCGGTTACAAATAACCGAATTTCTTTTTCTTAAGTAATCAGTAGTATAGTATATATGTATATTTTTATGTACAATTTGTGTATATCTAAATGATTCCATAATATACACAAATGTATTACGTTCCCACATTGAAAATAAACTTGGTTGTTATTTATTTATTTACTTTACTTTAGGCAATGAAGCTTAACAATTAAGTTTTCATTAGAATTTATAAGACAAAAATATATAATGTAATGGAAACAAACAAAAATAAATTATATATATTTTTTTTATCATATTTTAGCGACAAATTTAAACAAAAACTGAATATTCGCATTCGCGAATGTTCAAAAAATGACATTCTTTACATCACGCGCGTGGACCACACGGTGTTCGCTGTTTTGTTATTTTCTCGTTCAAGCGAGATTTTGTCCGCGTGCTACACCGCGGAGTGTGTGAAACACAGGAAGCGTGATGTGATGGTGTGGGAGGGAGGGGACAAAATCTCGCGAAAACGAGAAAATAACAAAACAGCGAACACCGTGTGGTCCACGCTAGTGATGTAACAAATGTCATTTTTTGAACATTCGCGAATGCGAATATCTGCTACCGACATTCGCAAATGCGAGTGCGAATATTCAGTTTTTGTTCAAATTTGTCGCTAAATATTGATAAAAAAATTCATATAATTTATTTTTGTTGGTTTCCATTACATTATATATTTTTTGTTGTCTTATGAGTTCTAATGAAAATTTAATTGTTAAGCTTCATTGCCCAAAGTAAAGAAAATAAATAAATAATACCAAATGATAAAGGAAAGATTGATAATGTGAATACAAGGTTAAGTTTTTTTCTTGTAATAAAAAAAATAAATAAATGGATTTTGATTTTATTAATCTACTATTATCTTCAAATTGTTTTTTTTTCTGATATTCCTATTCGCAAAACATTCGCAGAAATTTTGCGAATGCGAATTTGCAGAAATATGCGAATATTCGTTACATCACTAGTCCACGCGGACGAAATTACTACTAGTAATTAAATAATTATACTGCTTTTATTGTATTATATATGATACTGGAATGGCGCACGGCTCTGCGATCCTAAATACCTAGTTTGATTCAATTCCTGATGAAGTACATTAATAAATGGACCAGCTGATAGCGTTTTAAACAACTTTAAACACCAGTATCTACACTAAACAAGAATACATCTTTTTATTGTTTATATTTACATTTTTTTCCTTTCTTCGCATTTATTGTTAGAAGGAACCTTTGAACTTATACTAAAAATAACACGGAAAGTCGTTCACAAATAACATTAGCTCGGGGCCATTAAACCGTTTGTTTTTAAGATTTAAATGTTATATAACTTTAATGAAAACAAATTTGTCTGTCTATCTCGGAATGTGAAGGATTTTTAGGTAAATATTGTCTAATAGAATTGCAGCATTAAAATATACATAAATTATTGAAAACACGTTTGGGCAAAATTTGATTATAATGCAAAAAAATATGATTATTTCTTTAAAAGGCCAAATGAAAAAAAATTAAAATTATGCAAATTAGGGATGAAAATTTTGGCTAAATGTAGTGGTGTAATTTTTTTCTTTTGTACAGGGACGAGGACTAGACACTAACTAGACAGGCCGTTTTTTACTCTACCTGTACTTTTATTAAAAAAGTTAAATAGCCATCATATATAATTTTTCCCTCCGAATCCGAAAATGATTAATGTAAAATAATTGAACATCAAAACTGCTAGGGGTCATTTTGATATATTTTTTAAAGGAATGCTATATTTTTTATGTGACTATTCGATTCCTCGTATATCTTTTGATTAAAAATATATTTTTTTAATTCAAAATGGTCCATTTTCTGCACGTTTAAATCAAAAAAGTTTTCGTCTATCGTGTCATTAACACCTGAAATATTGATACGGATACCTGTTCACTCTTTAACGGTTCAACAACTAAAAAAATAAAGTTTAAAAGTTCTTTATATTTTTCATGAATTAAGAACAAATAACGTTAAAAAAATAAAATATTTATTAGAAGACCTAGTCTACACATTGTAAAATTATATTACAAAAGCGGAGAATAGGCTCAAAACCAAAAAGATTTTCGAGAACCGCTTTCAGGGATACAATTCTAAAATTAAGATTTATTTGAAGAAACAAAACATTGAAAGATAAGCGAAGAAATATGGGTAAATTTTACTTTACGCAACCACCCGATTTTCATGTTTTTAATTTTTTTCGTTAAATTTTTTTTTTTTTTTTTAAAAAAGGTTTAAAAAAAAAAATTTTTTTTTAAAAATTTTTAAAAAATTTTTTTTAAAAAATTTTTTTTTAAAATTTTTTTTTTAAAAAAAATTGAAAAAAAAAAAAAAAAAAAAAAATTTTTAAAAAAAAAAGGGGGGAATTTTTTTTTTTTTAAAAAATTTTTAAACCCGGAAAAACCAAAAAATTTTTTCCCCCCCCCTTTTTTTTTGGGTTTTCCTTTTTTAAAAAACCCCCCCCCTTTTTTTTAAAAAAAAATTTCCCCCGGGTTTATTTTTTTTTTTTAAAAAATTTTTAAAAAAGGGTTTTTTTTTTTGGGCCAAAAAAAATTTTTAAAAAAAACCCCTTTTCTGGGGCCCAAGGGGGGGGCCCCAAAAAAATTTTAAAAAAAATTTAAAAAAAAAAAAAAAATTTTAAAAAAAAATTTTTTTTTTTAAAAAAATTTTTAAAAAAAAAAAATTTTTTAAAAAATTTAAAAAAAAAAATTTTTTTTGGGGGTTTTGGGAAAAAAAGGGGGGGGGGAAAAAAAAATTTTTTTTTAAAAAAAAAAAAAATTTTAAAATTTTTTTGGGGGGGGAAAAAAAAAAATTTTTTTTTTTTTTTTTTTTTGGGGGGGGGCCCAAAAAAAAAGGGTTTTCAAAAATTTTTTTTTTTTTAAAAATTTCCCCCTTTTTTTTTTTTTTAAAAATTTTTAAAAAACCCCTTTTAAAAAATTTTTAAAAAAAAAAAAAATTTTTTTTTTAAAAAAAAAATTTTTTAAAAATTTTTTTTTTTTTAAAAAAAAAAAAATTCTTTTTAAAAAAAAAAAATTTTTTTTAAAATTTTAAAAAAAATTTTTTCCCCAAAAAAATTTTTTTTAAAAAAATTTTTAAAAATTTTTTGGAAATTTAAAAAAGTGTTTTTTTTAAAGGAAAGGGGGGGAAAAAGGGAAAAATTTTTTTAAAAAAAAAAAAAAATTTTTTTAAAACCCGGGAAAAAAATTTTTTGGGGAAAAAAAAAACCTTTTCAAAAAATTTTAAAAATTTTTTGGGGGGGAAAAAAACCTTAAAACCTTTAAAAAAAAAATTTGGAAAAACCCTTTTTTTTTGGGGGGAAAATCCCCCCAAGAAAAAACTTTTTTTTTTTTTGGGTTGAAAAAAAAAACAAAAAAAAAAAAATTTTTTTTTGGGGGGGGGTTTAAAATTTTTTAAAAAAAATTTTTTTTAAAAAATTTTAAAAAATTTTAATTTAGGTTTCTTTTTTTTTTTCTTTTAAAAAAAAAGGGGGGGGTTTTTTTGGGTTTTTAAAAAAAAATTAAAAAAAAAAACCCCCCCTTTTTAAATTTTTTAAAAATTTTAAAATTTTTGGCAAAAAAAAAATTTTTTTTAAAAAAATTAAAAAAAGGAAAAAATTTTTTTTGGGCCTTTAAGGAAAAAAAAAAACCCCAATTAAAAAAAATTTAAAAAAAAGGGGAAAAAAAAAGGGGGAAAACCCCCCAAAAAAAATTTTGGCCCCCAAAAAAAAAATTAAAAAACCCCCAAATTTTTGGGGGGCCCCGGGAAAAAAAAGGGGTTTTTTTTTAAAAAAACCCCCGGGAAAAAAAATTTTTTTTTTAAAGGGGGGGGAAAAAAAAAATTTTTTTTTTGGGGTTTTTTTTAAAAAATTTTTTTTTTTTTAAAAAAAAAATTTTTAAAAAAAATTTTTAAGGGGGGGGTTTTTAAAATTTTTAAAAAAAAAAATTTTTTTAAATTTTTTTTTTTGGGGAAAAAAAAAATTTTTTTTTTTAAAAAAAATTCCCAAAAAAAAATTTTTTGACAATTTTAAAAAACCCCCAAAGAAAATTTTTTGGGTTTTTTAAAAAGGTTTTTAAATTTTTTCATTTTAAAAAAATAAAAAAAAAAAAAAAAAAGGAAAAAAAAAAAAAACCAAAAAAAAATTTTTTTTTTTTTCAATTTTTTTAATTTTTTTTAAAAAAAAAAAAAACCCTTTTAAATTTTTTTTTAAAAAAATAAAAAAAAATTTTTTTTTTTTTAAAAAAAATTTTTTTTTTTTTTAAAAAAAAATTTAAAAATTTTTTTTTTTTCCCTTTAAAAAAAAAAAAAAATTTTTTGAAAAATTTAAATTTTTTTAAAAAAAAAAAATTTTTTTTTTAAAAAAAATTAAAAAACCACAAAAAAAAATTTTCCTTTTTTAAAAAAAAATTTTAAAAATTTTAAAAAAAATTTTTTTAAATTTTTTTTTTAAAAATTTTTTAAAAAAATTTTTTAAAAAAAACCCCCCCCAAAAAAATTTTTCTTCCCTTTTTTTTTTTAAAAAAACCCGTAATTTTTTTTTGGGGTTTAAAGGTTTTTGGTCCCCCAAATTAAAAAATTTTTTTTTGGGAAAAAGGGGAAAAAAAAATTTTTTTAAAAAAAATTTTTTTAAAAAACCAAACCAAAAATTAAAAAATTTTTTTTTGGGTTTTTTTAAATTTTTAAAAAAAAAATTTTAAAAAAATTTTTTTAAAAAAAACAAAAAAAAAAATTTTAAAAAAAAAAATTTTTTTTTTTTAAAAAAAAAAAATTTTTTAAAAAAATGGGGCAAAATTTTTGGGGTTTTTTTTTAAAAGTTAATTTTTTAAAAAATTTTTTTTAAAAAAATTTAAAAAAATAAAAAAAAAAACCGTTTTTTTGGGATTTTTTTTTTTTTTTGGGGGTTTGGGGTTTAAAAAAAAATTGGGTTTTTTTTAAAAAAACCATTTTTTTAAAAATTTGAAAAATAACCAAAAAAGGTTTTTTTTTTTTTTTTTTCCCCCCCCTTTTTTTCCCCCTTTTTTTAAAATTTTTTAAAAGGGAAATTTTTTTTTTTTGGGGGCCCCCCTTTTTAAAAAAAAAAGGGGAAAAAATGACGACGATGCTAACTGTTTTTGAAAGTTAGCATTGACTTACAATTTTTTACGGTAAAAACTCATGAAGACACTAGAAATTTAGTGCTATTTATGTGCTAATTAATTAGTTGCCCTAATTACAATTTTGTTGCTCAAACAGATACCGAAAAAATAACGACAATGCTAACTCTTTTAGGAAGTTAGTATTGACTTAAAAAATTTTACGGTAAAAACTCGTGAAAACACACTAGAAATTTAGTGCTATTTATGTGCTAATTAGTTGCCCTGATCACGATTTTGTTGCTTAAACAGAAACCGAAAAAATGACGACAATGCTAACTTTTTTTGGACGTTAGCATTGACTTACAATGTTTCACGGTAAAACCTCGTGAAAACACGCTAGAAATTTATTGATATTTAGTTGCTTGATCAACAAGTAAATTAAAGCTCCAAAATAGCAATAACTCGGGTCAAAAAATAATTCTACATGACAATTGCTGCTATAGTCAGAACCAAAAGTCTCTTATAGTCTTAAAAGTATTTTCTGATAAGATACTTAGAGTTTAAAAGCATGCAAGCTTTCAAAAAGCTTAAAAATATAAATAAATTTGGGCAAAAACTAATTGTCAATGACTATAGTTGCTATAGTCAGTCTAAAAAGTATTATGTGTGTGAGGAAAATGGTTGAATCTTTGAACGCAAAACGGGAAGAATTAGTCTCCTTATGTAATGAACTTGCTAAGTTATCAAGTCAGAAGCTTTCCCTAGAGAACACAGTATCTTCACAGGCCAACAAAATATTAAGTCTGCAGAAGGACTTAGGGGAATTGAGCGAGTTGAATAAAAGCATGGTTACTTCAATAAAAGCTCTTGAGGCTGAAAATCAGTCCTACTATTCAGAAATAGGAAAGCTGAATGTCAAGTTAGAAGCCCTTAAGATACCTAAACCTGCAAATTGCTGCCTTAATTCGTTTGGTTCTGGGGAACTTCTAAAACCAATTAACCCATCCACCTCGGGGCTAGATGCATATTTGGGAGTTCGGCATGGTAAGAGGAATGAACACAGTGAAGTAAATCTGATTAGAAAATGGAAGGTACTGATATATGGTGATTCCAGCGCTCGAAATTATTCTGCGGTTCTAGGTCGTTACCTAGATGATAAGTACGAAAAAACAGGCTATGTTGCTAGTGGTGCAACGTCGCAGCAAATTAGTAAGACTGTATTTCCACTAATTATTGATCATATGGAAAAAGACTATGTTATATTTTGTTCAAACCTTTCGTTCCCGGTGCCAAACTATTCTCTACTAAGAAATATTTTGGCAGTGGGAAGGTCGACTAATTTATTGTTATGTCTCAAATGTGATTTTAAATTTTTTTCTAGAAATAAGTATTTTAGAATTATAAATTTTATAAGGTCCTATATAAGTGATAAAAATATTTCGGTGAGATTAATTACCGATACTTCGGAAGAGTTTGGGTACCGATATACGACTGGTTCATTGTGTAAATTATTTTCTTTTTATATTAGTGAAGTTCAGAACACATCTAAAGTTGTACTAAGATCAGTGCCTATAAGCAATCTAAGTGACCAGGTTAATGATAGTACAGCATCAGAAGGATTGTTTTCCAATCTTTCATCTTCTTCTTTTTTAAGACTGACTTCTCCCAGAGTGAACTTACCCTAGTATTATTAAATATTCAGTCTGTCAGAAATAAGACTGACGAATTGTTTTTATTTTTAGAATCTTTAAGATTTCCTAGTATTGTAGTATTGGTTGAGCATTGGTTAAGACCTGGTGAACCATTTTATTTGCCAGATTATGCACTGGTATCAAAATACTCACGTAAGCAATGTAATAATGGTGGTAGTTTGATCTTGGTCCAAAAAGATATTTTAAGTAATTTTAATTTTATTTGTATAGATAGATTTGACTACTTATTAGAGGAAAAGCTTTTTGAATTTTCAATTGTATATTCGGCTAAAATGAATTTGTATATTTTAGGTATTTATAGATCGCCTTCCTCTGATATTGGCTTATTCTTTGACAGACTAGAAATGTTATTGACTCAGGTCTCTGTAAATGCCTCCTTAGTCTTGACCGGAGATTTGAACATTGATTTCTCGGACAGATCAAGCCGGAATACTCGAATACTGACTGATCTGTTGAGTTCGTTTGGTCTTTTAATGCATGTTGACCGGCCGACTCGGATTTCGGCATTGTCTTCGTCCATTTTGGATTATGTTTGTACAAATTTGGGGAAGGATGAGGTTATATGTTCTAGTGTTGGTGCCGGGTTGTCGGATCACGAGGCTGTCGTTGGTTCGTTGCAGATTGGTTTGTCTCAGACTAAAAGTAATGTAAGATATGGTAGGCTATATAGCAGGAGAAATTTTGACCAATTCTTCTTAATGTGTAACCAGTCCGACTGGAATAGTGTTTTAGCTACTAATGATCCCTTGCAAGAATTTCATTCAATGTTGAGCAATAACTTTAACCTAGCATTTCCCATTATTAGGATTAAAAAAAAGAAAAGAAAGCCTTGGTACACAAATAGATTAAGAGTTTCCGGGAAAAATATGCGCTCACTTCACTATATCAGAAAATTTGCGAATGAAAATACGATATTTTTGAATTACTTTAATGGATATCGTAGAATTTATAGAAGAACTATCAAATCTGCGAAGAAAACTTACTTTCAGGAAAGAATTGCAAGGTCGAGAAACAAAGCAAGGGAGTCTTGGAAGATTGTCAATAAATTGAGAGGCAAAAATAATAATATTACACCTACAACTAATAGCTTAAGTGCGACCGAGCTCAATTCATATTACTGTAGTATTGCGCAAGCTGGCACAAAAATATCACAAACGAAAGATCGTCGGATTACTTGGATCATCTATCAGTGTCTGAAACATTTTTCTTTGTGCCTATACTGCTGAGGAAATTCGAGGGTTGCTTGGTAAAATTAAGAATAAGAATGCTTCGGGGTGGGATAGGCAGTCTGTTAAAATATTTTTGACTTTGCCAGAGAGGGCCTTGCAGGTTTTGGCCGACGCAATAAATTCTTCCTTTCTTACAGGTACCTTTCCATCCTGCCTGAAAAAGGCTGTAATCATTCCGCTTTTTAAGGGTGGCGATCACGGCAATCCTTCAAACTTTCGACCTATAGCATTGCTGCCTACCTTGGCGAAGATAGTGGAAAAAATTGTCAAGATGAGGATGATGTCCTTTATGAATGAACACAAACTTATGAACGAATGTCAGTTTGCCTTTCAGGAAAGGACGGGCACGAGCGATGCTATCTTTGAGTTTCTTGAGCATCTGTATTTCCACCTGAACTCTGGGGAGGCTGCCGCTGCGGTGTTTTGCGATCTGTCGAAAGCATTCGACTGTGTGGACCACCAGATACTGCTCTGGAAGTTGGAGGCATATGGATTTAGGGGGATTGCTCTGGAGTGGTTTCGCTCTTATCTGTCTGGGCGTGTTCAGACGGTTGTTTATAATGATGTTAATTCTGACGAACTCAGTACTGGGGTTGGTGTTCCTCAAGGTTCGGTTCTGGGTCCGCTACTGTTCCTCATCTACGTTAACGACTTGCCTCGCCTTTCAATAGCTGGAAGGTTCACTGTTTTCGCGGATAATACCACCATTCTTTGGCATGATACTGACATTAATCGGTTAAAGGGCAATTTAATTATCGACTTGGTAAGATAAAACTTTGGTGTGATGCAAATTTATTATCTTTTAATATTTCGAAGACTAATATCTTGACGTTTAGGTGTTACTTGGATAACATTTGTTTGGCAGATGAGTTAATTGCTATGCCAAATGCAATTAAATTTTTGGGATTAACTATTGACAGCAATCTAAAGTTTGAAAATCACATTGATAATTTCTGTAATAAACTCTTTTCAGGTTGTTATGCACTGAGGGTTATATATAACAATCTGGTCTTATCTATTGCAAGAAATTCCTATTTTTCACTAATCGAATCCCATCTTCGTTATGGTATTTGTTTTTGGGGATCATGTTCTCAATATCTGTTCGGATCTGTGTTTGTGTTACAAAAGAGAGCAATTAGATATATGTGTGGAGCCAGGATTCGTGATTCCTGTCGTCCCTTGTTCGTCAGACACTCTATCTTAACCCTAACTTATATTTTGGAGGTGGTCTGTTTAGTTTTTAAAAAGTATAAGGATGAACTGTCATTGCCAACTCATTACAACCTGCGTCAGACTTTTACCCTTAACATGCCCATTCCTCGCTCTGAACTAATTAAAAGGTCATTTATTTATGAGGGAAGAATAGAGAAGTAGTGTAAGCGTTTTATTTATTTTTTTTTTTAGTTTGATTTTTGTTTGACTGCTCTGTAAAAATATTTTGTTGTTGCTTTAACTTTGTACATCTAATTTTAAAAATGACTTATCTGTTTAATTGTATATTGTATATTTTATTATAGGTGTTATAAATATGACTTTGTCTACGATATTTTTGTGTCATTTGACAATAAAGCTATTTTTTGACTTTGACTTTTATATATTCTTTAAAAAAAAAAAAAAAATTACGGGTCCACTAAAGGGATGAGAAAAAAAAATTGGTCGAGTTTCCTGGATTTGACTTTTTATTTGAAAACATAAACTCTCCTAGCGAAAATTACCTCATTTGGAGAATTAGTTTTTTTACCAGAGTTATTTATATTTATGAGCTTTTTGAAAGCTTGGATACTTTCGAGCCTTAAGTATCTTATCAGAAAATACCTTTAAGATTCTAAGAGACCTTTGGGACTGACTATAGCAGCAATTATCATTGAAAATTATTTTTTTACCTAAATTATTGCTATTTTGGTGCTTTAATTTACTGGTTGATCAAGCAACTAAATAGCAACAAATTTTTAGCGTGTTTTCACGAGTTTTTACCGTAAAAAATTGTAAGTCAATGCTAACTTCCAAAAAAAGTAAGCATGTCGTCATCTGTTTGAGCAAGAAAATCGTGATTAGGGCAACTAATTAGCACATAAATAGCACTAAATTTCGAGCGTGTTTTTACAGTGAAAAATTGGAAGTCAATTCTAACTTCCAAAAAAAGTTAGCATTGTCGTCATTTTATGGGTATTTGTTTGAGCAACATGTGATTAGGGCAAATAATTAGCACATAAATAGCACTAAATTTCTAGCGTGATTTCACGAGTTTTTACCGTGAAAAATTGTAAGTCAATTCTAACTTCCAAAAAAAGTTACCATTGTCGTCATTTTTCGGGTATCTGTTTGAGCAACAAAATCGAGATTAGGGCAACTAATTAGCACATAAATAGCACTAAATTTCTAGCGTGTTTTCACGAGTTTTTACCGTAAAAATTGTAAGTCAATGCTAACTTCCAAAAAAAGTTAGCATTGTGGTCATTTTTTCGGTATCTGTTTGAGCAATAAAATCGTGATTAGGGCAACTAATTAGCACATAAATAGCACTAAATTTCTAGCGTGTTTTCACGAGTTTTTACCGTGAAAAATTGTAAGTCAATGCTAACTTCCAAAAAAAGTTAGCATTGTGGTCATTTTTTCGGTATCTGTTTGAGCAACAACATCGTTATTAGGGCAACTAATTAGCACATAAATAGCACTAAATTTCTAGCGTGTTTTCACGAGTTTTTACCGTAAAAAATTGTAAGTCAATGCTAACTTCCAAAAAAAGTTAGCATTGTGGTCATTTTTTCGGTATCTGTTTGAGCAATAAAATCGTGATTAGGGCAACTAATTAGCACATAAATAGCACTAAATTTCTAGCGTGTTTTCACGAGTTTTTACCATGAAAAATTGTAAGTCAATGCTAACTTCCAAAAAAAGTTAGCATTGTGGTCATTTTTTCGGTATCTGTTTGAGCGACAACATCGTTATTAGGGCAACTAATTAGCACATAAATAGCACTAAATCTCTAGCGTGTTTTCACGAGGTTTTACGGTGAAAAATTGTAAGTCAATGCTAACTTCCAAAAAAAGTTCGCATTGTGGTCATTTTTTCGGTATCTGTTTGAGCAACAAAATCGTTATTAGGGCAACTAATTAGCACATAAATAGCACTAAATTTCTAGCGCGTTTTCACGAGTTTTTACGGTGAAAAATTGTAAGTTAATGCTAACTTCCAAAAAAAGTTAGCATTGTTGTCATTTTTTCGGTATCTGTTTTAGCAACAAAATTGTTATTAGGGCAACTAATTAGCACATAAATAGCACCAAATTTCTAGCGTGTTTTCACGAGTTTTTACCGTGAAAAATTGTAAGTCAAGTCTAACTTCCAAAAAAAGTTAGCATTGTGGTCATTTTTTCTGTATCTGTTTGAGCAACAAAATCGTTATTAGGGCAACTAATTAGCACATAAATAGCACTAAATTTCTAGCGTGTTTTCAAGAGTTTTTACCGTGAAAAAATGTAAGTCAATGCTAACTTCCAAAAAAAGTTAGGGTTGTCGTCATTTTTTCGGTTTATATTTTAGCAAAAAAATCATGGTTAGATCAACTAATTAGCACTAAATTTATAGGTATTCTAGACCTGATTAGGCTGGGTTGTCACGGCCGATTTTATGGAGGTTAATTAATCCCAGCTTTAAGACATCCAAGTTTAAACAAAATGTTAATTTTTTTACTGTTTTTTATTTTTTTACTAAGTATCAATAGTTAATTTTAAATTATTTGTAAAAACTTACCTATATGTTCTTGCATCCTTACAAAACAGCTGCAGATAAAACAGTTCTCGAATTTCTACGGTCTCAATAAGGCCCAGGGGAATATGATGCTGATTCTCTCCATTTTGAAGATATAGCCTGTAATTCGTCAAAACGATCAGACCATCAACGGAGTTACTTAAATAAAGAACCATTTCACCCGTCAAAAGTCCGAAAGGCGGAGGTTTTTGGGGCTCGGGAGGCTGCAAAGGGTACATGTGGATCGACTGGATGTGGCAAATGGAATTGGGTTGATCGACGGTATCCATAGTGCCTGAAACATATCATGGGATAAATTAATATACTTGCATAATAGATATTACCCAGATATAATCACACCAAAACCCTTATCCTATCAAAAATGTCGGTTTCTTAAAGAACTAAAATCTAACATTAGACCAAGTTCTTTTTTTGACTTTGCAAATTTTTTACTGATCTGTCGGTATAAATGATTTTTTTTATATAATACAGACAGTTTCTAATATTAACACAGACAGATCAGTAAAAAACTTGCCAAGTCAAAATAGGACTTGGTCTAACTTGAGATCTCAGTAATTTAAGAGACTGATATTTTTGGACAGAAACTTGGCCCTTGTTTTACATTAGTATTTTTGCTATGATATTGATAGTTTTTTCTAAGTTTAATAAATGGAATAAAATCCTGTCTACTGTCTAAGATAATTATGATCTCAGAAACTCATTTTTAATCATATTGCAAACTTTTAATTCACCCCCTAAATATACAATATTACCACCTGTTTTAGAACGTTCTGAGTAAAAATGTGCAGTTTTCAGAATGTTCCCTGAGAAAGTGCCCCATAATTTTGATGAATCAATGAATTAGTGAGTCTCTCAAGAATTTTCACTAGTCTATATAAACATTTCTAACTATCGCTTTAGGGTTTAAATGGTCTGCAAATTTAAAATATATATTTTATTAATTGGGAGTTAGATAATGGCTACGACTATGTCAAGAGTTGTCACTAGGCAACATAAAATTTACTAACTAAAGCTTAGAGTTTCTATTGTTTTTAAATTTAAAATAAAAGTAGTCAAAGAATGTATCTAGAAGATACTAACCTATCATTAATCCATCTTCAACCCAAATATATTGTTATTGATTGGAAGTTAAATGATAGTTTCGACTCTGTCAAGAATTGTCACTAGGCAACATAAAATTTACTAACTAAAGCTATGGAATTTATATTGTCTTTAAATTTGGAATTGGTGTAGTCAAAGGATGTATCCAGAAGAGACTAACCTATCGTTAATCCATCTTAAACCCAAATATATTTTTATTAATTGGAAGTAAGATAATAGCTTCAACTCTGTTAAGAATTGTCTCTAGGCAACATAAAATTTACCAACCAAACTTAAGGGTATATATTGTCTTTAAATTTGGAATTGGAGTAGTCAAAGGATGAATCTAGTAGATATTTACCAACCGTTAATCCATCTTGAACCCAATATATTTTTATTGATTGGAAGTTAGATAAGCTTCGACTCTGTCAAGAATCAAAAAAAATTTAGTAACTTAAGCTTTAGGGTTTATATTGTCTTTAAATTTGGAATTGGAGTAGTCAAAAGATGTATCTAGAAGATACCTACTTATCGTTAACCCATTTATATTTTTATTGATTGGAAGTAAGATAATAGCTTCGACTCTGTCAAGAATTATCACTAGGCAATATAAAATTTACTAACTAAAGCTTTAGGGTTTATATTGTCTTTAAATTTGACATAGGAGTAGTCAAAGGATGTATCTAAAAGATACTAACCTATCATTAATCCATCTTTAACCCAAATGTATTTTTATTGATTGGAAGTTGGATAATGGCTTCGACTCTGTCAATAAATGTCACTAGGCATCATAAAATTTACTAACTAAAGCTTTAGGGTTTATATTGTCTTTAAATTTGACATAGGAGTAGTCAAAGGATGTATCTAAAAGATACTAACCTATCATTAATCCATCTTTAACCCAAATGTATTTTTATTGATTGGAAGTTGGATAATAGCTTCGACTCTGTCAATAAATGTCACTAGGCATCATAAAATTTACTAACTAAAGCTTTAGGGTTTATATTGTCTTTAAATTTGACATAGGAGTAGTCAAAGGATGTATCTAAAAGATATTAACCTATCATTAATCCATCTTTAACCCAAATGTATTTTTATTGATTGGAAGTTGGATAATAGCTTCGACTCTGTCAATAAATGTCACTAGGCATCATAAAATTTACTAACTAAAGCTTTAGGGTTTATATTGTCTTTAAATTTGACATAGGAGTAGTCAAAGGATGTATCTAAAAGATACTAACCTATCATTAATCCATCTTTAACCCAAATGTATTTTTATTGATTGGAAGTTGGATAATAGCTTCGACTCTGTCAATAAATGTCACTAGGCATCATAAAATTTACTAACAAAAGCTTTAGGGTTTATATTGTCCTTAAATTTAAAATATGAGTAGTCAAAGAATGTATCTAGAAGGTACTAACCTATCGTTAACAGAAATATATTTTTATTGATTGGATTAAATAATAGCTTCGACTTTGTCAAAAACTGTCACTAGGCAACATAAAATGTACTAACAAAAGCTTAAGGGTTTGTAATGTTTTTAAATTTGAAATAGGAGTAGTCAAAGGATGTATCTAGAAGATACTAACCTATCGTTAATCCATCTTCAACCAAAATATATTTTTATTGATTGGAAGTTATATACTAGCTTCAACTCTGTCAAGAATTGTCACTAGACACCATAATATTTACTAACTAAAGCTTTAGGGATTATATTGTCTTTAAATTTCAAATAAGAGTAGTCAAAGGATGTATCTAGAAGATACTAACCTATTGTTTATCTATCTTTAACCGAAACATATTTTTATTGATTGGAAGTTAGATAATAGCTTCGATTCTGTCAAGAATCGTCACTGGGCAACATACCAACTAAAGCTTTAGGGTTTATATTGTCTTTAAATTTAAAATAGGAATAGTCAAAGGATGTATCTAGAAAATACTAACCTATCGTTAATCTATCTTTAACCCAAGTGTATTTTTACTGATTGGAAGTTAGATAATAGCTTCGACTTTGTCAAGAATTGACACTATGCAACATAAAATTTACTCACTAAAGCTTTAGGGTTTATATTGTCTTTAAATTTGAAAATGGAGTAGTCAAAGAATAAATCTAGAAGATACTAACCTATCATTAATCCATCTTCAACCCAAATATATTTTTATTGATTGGAAGTTAGATAGTAGCTTCGACTCTGTCAAGAATTGTCACTAGGCAACATAAAATTTACTAACAAAAGCTTTAGGGTTTATATTGTCTTTAAATTTAAAATAGGTGTAGTCAAAGGATGTATCTAGAAGATACTAACATATTGTTAGTCAATCTTTAACCCAAATGTATTGTTATAGATTAGAAGTTAGATAATAGCTTCGACTCTGTCAAGAATAGTTACTAGCATATATAAACATGTTTTACTACTACTCTAAGATTCAGTTGGTTTTTCCGAGATCGGTTCAGGATTTTGGCTCCAAATTTTGCATACTCATTTCATAGGGCCCAGAAATTTAAAAGCATGAATCTTACCATGATTTGCAAGAAAAATATTAAAAATATATCAAGTCACTGGGTAGAAATATCTGGGTTACAATGTTGATGATTGACGATGATTGATGAGAATTAAGTTCATCAAAAATAGAATAATTGGGTCCGGTGTAGTTTAGCTCCATTCGATTTGAAAAAAATAAATATTACAGATAAAAAGAACACATTTTGTTTAGTAGATTTCCAAAAGAAAAAATCCGAAAAAATGCATTTTTGCAGAGAAAAATGAAATTAAAAGTCGAAAAAATACTATGTTTTTAGGTTAAGTAAAAGGCCAGAATTTGCGACGTTGTCGGATCAAAAAAAATTGTTCGACGGCGCATTTATGATAAAGAAATTTTACAATTTAATGAGGAAAACCTGACAACTAACAAAACTAACCAAAACTAGGTAATAGTTTGAAAGTTGTTGTTGGTTAGTTCTGATTTGTTGTTTTCTATAAAAAAAACTTCATTTCTGGTAAATGGGAAAAAAACAACCTTCAATAATAACAAATTATTAGAAAACATCTGGCAACATTGCTTATTGAAGGACGCAACCGTCAACAAAAATGTCTTTTTAGTTATTCTTTCTCATCTTTTTCATGTTAAGTCCGCCATATTACTCAGCATATTTTATACGGGAAATAAAGAAATTATTTTATTTTGTGATAATGTGAGTGAAAATTTCGTTTTTTCAGACCCTATGTGTTTTATTATGGTGTAACAAATATGTGAAAACAAAAATTATATTAAAATATTGCTATTTAGCAATGGAGCTAAAGTTCACCGTAGCCAGAATAATTTAAAAAAAAATAAAAAATGTCAATTTTTTAATTAACAAAAAAAAAAAAATTTAAAAAATGCAAAAATTAATACTTTAAAAAAAATGTTTTTAAAATTATTTGCCTTTACATGTAGAATTTGAAACAAATAACTAGAAATTCCTGAACCCAAATGGATGCATTTTATTAACGAAAAACTTGAAAAATAGGTACCCTTTTTTTAAAAATAAAAATTAACACCTTTTTTTTTCTGGATTTTTCTTAAAAGATTCGTAAATCCGCCGTAAAATAAAACAAATGTCAATATGAACACCATCGTATCACCTCTTTCTAATGTATAACTTTCTCGCCTATTTTTATGTTAAGTCTGCCATAAATTTAGTATATTTTATATAAAAAATAAAGAAATTATTTTATTTTATGTTAATATGAGTGAAAAATCAATTTTCTCAGACCCTATGTGTTTTCTTATGGTGTAACAAATAAGTGAAAGAAAAAATTGTATCAAAATATTGCTGTTTAAAAAAGACGTTCAAGTTCAACGAAGTCCATAATTTTATAGCGCCTGACTATACACAAAAAAAATTAAATTAATTTGAATGTTTTTATGAAATTTAGAATAGACGAATATTTTTTAAACTTTTGCTGCTTTTTAATGCTGCTGAACAAAGGGACATCCTGTATATAAAAATTGTTAACCAAAAACAAGTACTGGGAAAACGTCAAACTTAACATTTGGCATTTGCCTTATTTTGGCACCAAGTCAAAATCAAAACAAATAAAATGCAACTCATGTTTTTCTCCTTTGTGATATCTACTTCAACTAAACTTCTTTAAAAACCATTTATTTGTGTATCTAATGTTTGTCTAAATAGTTGCCAAACAAGTCAGTATTATCAACAAATGCTACATATTAATAATTTTTCTCTTAATTATAAACTGTCTCTAAGGTTTCGTTCAGATAGCATTATCAGAATGTGATAAAACAAATATAAGTAACTTTATGCTCATTCTTTACTAAACTAATTTTATTTGGTTAAAATTTCAATCTAGTACAAGGATAAGGACATTCCACACATCTTAAAGCCAAGATATTTGTTAATAATAAAAATAAAACCTCGAATTGTTTACTATCGTGTGTCTCAGCTGATTAGAAAAAAAGTATATACGGTTTTAAAAAGAAAGAATGAAAAGCAATCAAAAGGATACAAATTTTGTTAGATAAATAGGGCTCTTTTTTTATTAAAAAGCTGAATTCAAGAGAAATGTCAAAATTAGTAGGTGAAAGTGTTAACTAAATTATTACTACTCACTTTGTTTTCACCAAACACAGGGCTGGCACGAACAACTATTTTATGGAGATAACACCATTTTTTTAAAGATAAGATTTGTCAGATAGGAAAAATATAAATAAATATGCCACTTTACCACAAAAAGATAACACGAATACGACCTTCTGACAATCAAGATGGCTGCAGTGACGTTTTACTGTCATACTGTCAATTATTGGAAGCGACATCTAGAAAAAAGTAGGAAACCTCGTAATCAGCACGAAGATCGAGAGAGAAAGATTGAAGACCTATTACGCCAAGGTTGCTTCTAGAGAGTGTATGCTGGAAGGTGATGCTAGCTCCAAAGAGGGTGCCAGCTCCAAAAAACCTCAGACATACGTCCTTAGAGAAGCAGTGTTGCCACTATAAAAATACTACCTAATAGTCCGAGAGCTGATGGACAATTTTGAGTAGGTTTTTGAGGCACATACTGTCCAGCCAAATTCATTTAAAAGACAAATTTTTGACATTCGCTTCTCTTCTATTTTGAAACATGAAACTTATGAGTTACCTTTAGGCAACAAGGACATGATCTTATTTGAATTCTCCCTTATATTTTACAGAATCCAACTCTGAATTCATAAATTAAACCAATTTAATTAAAGAACAAATTTCTAATATGTAGGAATATTCGCATTGCCAACTTAAAAATTTAAGCTTGCATAAAGTATAGACTACGTGATTAGGTTTGCTCATGACGTCATGAGAGAGTTGCCATGTTAAATTTAAATGCGGATTACATGGAAAGTATTAATTTGTTAGGGAAGTACTTCTAAATACGCAGAAAAAAAAATATAATTAAATATTATCAAATATCATGGTAAGTAATACAACTAGGAATAAGTAAGCTGTGTAGGAATCTTAAGCAGAACGGATACAGTGGGAGACTGGTAAAAGAAACAATCGACACGCTTGGGCCTTTTAGGTTTCGTATTAAATATTTTTTCAAAGATGTAAAATTTGACAAACGGGAAACCGTTAGACGCAGAATGTTCCCAAGAATCCAAAAATGTATTAATATACAAGGTATCTCGTTTGGAAATTGAAGATGAGACCATTTTCGCTAAAACCGAAAGTTGTCCAAAGTCGCATGACTTATCAAAAAAACGTCAAATTAGACGATATATGATATTTTCAAGTTTCATTTTTCTTTCTTTCTCAATAACAGAAACACCCAAACAATTAAAAAATACCAATAAATACAATACACTATATATTATTAAAATTTACAACGTTGTTAAGTGGCACAAATTAAAGTTCCTTATAATCAGAATTTATTTTTTGTGCTATCCAATCCAAAAATGGAATAATATTTAGATATACTTGTGTTTTGGCACACTGAACTCCCCTTTTAACGCAATCGTATTTGTTCTTCCTGAATCCAATTATTGTTTTGTCTATTTTTAATGCATTTCCTGTTAAGTCTAAGCCTCCATTAATACCAGTTTCGACGCAAAATTCTTGATTTTTTAAAAACTTGTCTCCGAAGACTTTTGAGCATTTATCGGCACTTAGTACATCAACTGTCTCTTGCTGCAAATTGAAATGATCTGCAGTCCAACCACTAACTGTTCCAACCGTTTCAGTAAGTGTCTGAGATTTGGGAGACAGTTTTCCAGGCTGAACTATTTTACTAATAATTGCAGATTCTGACAATTTTACTAGAGCTATATCGTACATATAGTGGTCATTCTTAGAATTTGTTGCTGCAAATCCTTCGTGAATAAAAATTTTGCTTGATTTGATAATTTGTCCATGCTCGTTATTATCCTTGTTTAAAGAGTCACTAAACATTACTAGAGAGCTGGGATGGTCTTCAAATCCAAGGTAAACTTTAACAGTTGTGTCTCTAAAACATAGAATTACGGATTCATTTATAAACTTTAAACATTTGACCTAAATAAAGACAAGGAAGTTTAAAGGTGTATGGAAGGCCAATTCTTTAGAACAAAATTGTCCAGGCGTGCAGAGCAGCGGGAATAGGGAAACAGGCCTCGCGGAATTTGCACAATGAACAGTAGGTCAGGTCCGGACTTCCATAAATCTTTATTACCATGTATAAAACATCATCAAATGTCGAATTCAAACTAACTATATTTTTACTGTTTTTTTAATTTTTGCACAACATTGTTGGTTATTAAACTAAAGTATTACAGATTATTTAAAATTATTGTGTTATATTGAATTTTATATCATCTGATTTAATATGGAAAAAATGCGCCACTTCACAGCCTTCTATTAAGATGGTCGTTATTTTTGGGAGTTTTGTATTTTTACCAAAAATCTTAATAAAATATTTGAAAACACAATTTTTTAAAATAAATTTCAAATATAATATGATAGTTTCATGTACTTATCACGAGTTTTGTGATAAAAAGGGCAAGATAATGTAAATAAGTTTAATCTAGTTATCATATTTAAGGATCGATATCTGAAAAATAACACGACAATGAAAACCTACTCTTCATAAGCATTTTTTTTTATATCGTCAGACAGTCCACCAAGGCTGAGGCTACAATACTAACGTACCGTTAAGTGGTTAATGGGAATGTATCTTCACAAAACTTAAATATTTAGAGAAGGAAATGCTTCTGTGGGTAGCAGATTCCAGTGTAGACACTCTAAGGATGACGGCACGAAGAAAGTGGGAAGCTCGGGGTCTCTTAAGTTGGACTGTAAAAAGATGCATAAAAGTGGCACTACTTGTTGCTCTATTGGGAGCTGTCAGAGAAATTATACTTGCCAACTCCTCGCAGCAGAAGCCGTGAAAATACCTATAAAAATGCAATATAATCCCTCCACCCAGTCGGTGGGAAAGAGAGGAAGTTTTTCTGTAAGCGTGGGATCAATAATGATACAAACAGTTTTTTTCTGCATGGAATCAAGGATAAGAAAACGCCATATCCCAGACATGAAAACAATATTTTAAAGACGGTCTGATTTGGAATACATACAAGATTTTTGAAGCCTCAATTTAAGATTACTTTAAGGTCTTTTGAAAGTAAAATTTGCATTGACCTGCGCTTATTTTCCAAATCAGGGGTATATTGGGTATGTTATCCTTGGATATGCAAGATAAAACCATACAACCTTCAGGCATTTTGTTACAATATTGTAAGTAACAAACAATAAACACAAAATTAGTCACAATTTAATAAACACTAATCACTAAAATATGAAGGTTTTTATCAATCCAAAAAACTTCTGCAACCACAAAAAGAAAACCACACAAGGCAAAACAATCGAAATTAATACGACGTAAACAACAACGAAACATGTAATTTGCTTGGAAGGGTTGATAAGACAACAACGGCACAGCGCGGGTATGGTTTCATAAACGCCGCACCGTCCACACGAAAACGGGACTCCGGCTCTGTCAAAAGTATAATATGTTGCCTACCTACATACTGATTTAACAGTGTCTAGGCAAAGAGTAATAATTGTTTTCAACATGCAACACATTACAAAATTTCGTGGAATTTTGTTATTGCGCAGAATCATGAGGGCCCACTCATAGCAGTTATTTTTTGATAGTGGGCCTGACATTTTTTGATCAAATAGTCCTCAGTATTAGGCTTCCTTTAACCTTTACACTTTCTTAAATAAAGAACATTGTTGGCCTAATTGGATTAATACCAAAAACACTGTAAAATAAGGGCCAAGTTCCCATCCAAAAATCTCGGCATCTCAAAGTTTTAAGACCTAAAATTAAACTAATTCTGCTTTGAATTGGTAATTTTTTTACTGATCTGTCTATGTTGATGAATGTCCTTTTTTCATTAATACAGGCAGTTTTTTATTATTAACTCAGTAAAAAACTTATAAAATCAAAAAAGAACTATTGGTCCAATTTTTGATTTCAGTACTTTAAGAAGCCAAAATTTTTGGATAGGAACTTAGCCCTAACTTTTTACATAAGTGCTTTTGGTGAGATCTCATGTTCCCTCTTTCTGAGTTCAATAAATGGAATAAAATTCTTCTTGCATTTTATATTTTATGATAATTATGACAATTATGATTTCAGAAACTTATCATGTTCAATCGGATTGCAGAATTCTAAAATACAGGGTGGCCCATCGAAAACAGTCCAGCAAGGTTTACGGCTTTAAATGTGATTTCAGGGGGACATATTCACACATAAATTCCATCACTATAATTTTAACCCCTTAGCGAGCGGCATTCACCCTTAGTTTTTTAAAGAGGAAGGGGTATGTTGTGATATAGCTTTTGAAAGGGCATTGAATTTTCTTTAAAATGGCCCTTCTTTTTTTTAATTTGAGCAACGGGTTACCGAGGAATTAAATTTAATTGTAAAGATTAGTACTAACGTTTTATCTTATTAAGAAAATATTATAAGATATTTTATAGCTATTAAATATTATTAGAAAAAATGTTCGCCGTACACAACCATACAATAGTACAGCAACTGTTCAAAGTGTTCCCTGACATTGTGAAGAATATCGGGTGTAATTTGTTGCATCCATTAGCCGAATTAACTTTTTGCCGCCCAGAGGCTAATATATTTTTGCCGCCCTAATATGTCAATATTTTTTGGATATCAGAACGAAAAATTTAGCATTAAAAGAAAGTAAACTACACTAGTAATTCTTATAAAAATTTAATAAACAAATTTACCAAAAGTAAAACATACAGAAAATTAAATAACAATTATTTAATGGAAAAAAATCATAATATAAAAACAAAATACAAATTAAAATGTTAAAACAAAAAAATATTTTTTTGAACTATGTATTATTTAATTATAGGCAAAACCCTATACTAACATTTTTCTTCGAACCTTTTTTTCTTTAAATATGTTTAAATGCGTTTCAAACAGGAAAAACTTCTTTTAGCATAACAGTTTGAGATGGGTAAACAAATACACAATCTAAATACAATGTCAGTATTTGGATATATACTTTTTAAGTCCATTTTGGTTAACCACTTATATAATTCTAAAATGAGCATTGAGTGTCTTTTTTTTAATATAATACATACTCAACAAAATGTGATGCTTCACCTTGAAAGTTATTGTCAAGATCGTTTGGATAGCTTCCTGTGGAAAAACAACAGTTAATTCATCAAAAAACTTTAACTTTTTTATTAATTTACGATCACATTTTTTTTTAATTAATCGTAAATTTGCCTCCCATAATATTTGCCGCCCTAGGCTTCAGCCTACTCAGCCTTTGCGCAAATCCACCCCTGGCTGGGTAGCATAAATTTTTGATTTTAGATGTCCCCACAAAAATAAATCAAGTGAAGACAAATCGGGTGATCTAGCGGGCCATTCAATAGCACCCCTTCTCCCAATTCATCTACCAGAAGGTGTTTCATCCAGAAACTGCCGTACAGGTCATGCATAATGGGAAGGAGACTTGCTGAAATATCGAATTTTCTCCTTGGTAACGTTGGTCGTTATCCATAATTTCGATCAGCGTTGGGTTGACGATATTCTTCAAGTCTAAGTATCTCCATTAAAATGCTCTGGTAAGAAAAATGGTCCAATTATGTGATCATCAAAAATATCAGCCCAAACGTTTAATTTCTGAGGATGTTGAGTATGAACCTCATGGCTGAGCCTTGGATTAGTGTCGGACCAGTAATTATGTCGATTGACAGTTTCATTAAGAAAAAATGAACGCGTAGCTCAAACTTAAAAAACGAAGCGCCATTTTACAGATAATTTATTTTGCCTTTAAAAGATGTATCACAAAATACCCCTTCCCATTTGAAAAAAAAGGTGAATGCTGCCCCCGCTAAGGGGTTAAAGTTATAGTGATGGAATTGATGTGTAAATATGTCCCCCTGAAAACAAAAGTAACGGGTCCGAGGATTCTTTTAAATTCCCATATTCAAAACCGTAAACCTTGCTTGACTGTTTTTGATGGGCCACCCTGTATATATCGGATGATAATGAAACTACTGGCCACGACGTTGTTGCCAAGTGGTTAAAGATTTATTGTCGTTCTAATTTTTTTTATTAAAGCCTACTTATCCAGAGCCATTTAAAAACCCAGGTATATTGACCATGATTAACTAGATATTATTTCTAGCGATTATACTAAAAGAGTAACATTCAGTTTGGAGTAATTTTGGGTAATTTTTATAACCAGTTTTTGATGTCAAAGAAGGTTGCTTTTGTGGTAGATGGATAGAATATGTAAAAGAAATATTGGCCAGTGAAATTTTCAAGCTTCTTAGTTTACCCGTTTTTTACAGCAGTTAATCAAAATAAAAATTTTGCATTTTCCAAATTAACAAATTATGAAAATAGGTCAATCCTAATCTTTTACATATAATACTTAAATTATAGTACAACAAGAGGAAGTAATATCAGTGACTTTTTTATTAAAAGGTTAGTGGTTTTTCTTTTAAACTAAAATTTGTAATTTAGTTTATAACCAATTTTAATATCCAAAAATTTCTATCTATAACCATTTGGCTACAGCGGCTTGGCCAGTTGTTTAATTGTCAACAGGGCCCGTAATTTTATAACAATTTTAGTAATCGTTCCTACCAGGATCACTGATTTTTCTCTCGAGTACTTCCGGACATATCCGGAAAAAACCGAAATTTGCTGATTTCGTTTTTATTTTTTTCTGACGATATTTAAAGAGATATGGAAAAACAAAAGACACTTTCTCATGGCCACTTCTTAAGCTCTACAAAACAGCGTTGAGAGATTTTTCGTACGACGTTTCGTTTTCGTTAAACCATCATCAACTTTATTTTTTTAAATACGGACCTGGGTTTTTATTTAATTTTTTTGAACCTCTTATTATCCCAATTACAAAAATGTATAACACTTAATATTTATTAACAAATATGGAACGCCCCTATAAGAGATGATGTGCGTTCCTTGTCTAACTCATCGTCTCTTATGGAAAATATGTTTATTTAACAGAAAAATATTAAGTGTTATACATCGTTGTAATTGGGATTATAACTGCTTTAAAAAAATGCAATAAACAATTGAGTGCCGCATTTAAAAAAATAAAGTTGATGATGGTTTAACGAAAACGAAACGTACGAAAAATCTCTCAACGCTGTTTTGTAGAGCTTAAGAAGTGGCCATGAGAAAGTGTCTTTTGTTTTTCCATATCTCTTTAAATAACGTCAGAAAAAAATTAAAACGAAATCAGCAAATTTCGGTTTTTTTCCGGATATCTCCGGAAGTACTCGGAATTTTACAACTTTCCAATCGGTATGTTGTTAGGCACCTAAATGCGCAACTTTGCCATAATTTAACCGACTTCGTATGCTCGGCTGCCGAGATCCCC
>JAHBCN010028921.1:0-13774 GCA_019359885.1 Listronotus oregonensis | reverse complement strand
TTTTCAGTTAAAATTCTATATTTTCGTTACCGAAATTCAACGAGCCATTTAGAGAAAATGATAAAAAGTACCAATTAGTGATACAAAGAAAGAATCTTTCTAACCTATTTCTTGTCTATTTCTATCTACATTGAATTACAGAGTTCACCTGCTGGTTTCCTTTCCGCCAGGAATTTTTTTAAAGCAATACTATTTTACTTTTTTTTGGGTCTAAATATTAATCATAAAGAAAGGTTTCCCTTTAAGAGATTTTTATCGACTTTGGCCATCTTGACTAGTTTATCTTTCTAAGCTCCACTCCTTCTTCTATACCAGTTCATTCATACTCTATTTTGAACAGAAATTCCCTAAATCATCGGTGAAATTTTATAGGTTATGTTTACTATTTTTAAAGACCGTTTTACCATTTAACTAAAAAAAAAACTTTGGCCCCAAGTTTTTCGCCCCTAAGATCTGCCGCCCTAAACTCCAGCCTACTCAGTCTGTTGATAAATCTGCCACTGTTACGGAGTCTTCTATCTATCTATTGTAGCATGGTGAGTTCCCTCGCTGGGGCCCTGAGCACTGAGGCCTAAGCATATTATGCTTTACACTAACCCATAAGCATATACAGGTTTCGTCACCCTGTACTGTTCCTTATGTATGCATTCCTTTTACACTGATATGGGGCTGTCGTTTTGCTTACTAGAGTCCCAATTTCCTCACTAGTGATGCGAGTCCTGTTGGTGGTCAGAATCTTTGTCATTTAGGTCCAGCGCCGTACCTGACATTTCCCCCTGATGTGCCCTAGTGCTGGGTAATCTCTAAGTACATGTATGTCGTCCTCTCTTTCCTCTCCACATCATCTACATGTGCTTGTCTCGCTTTTTACTATCTTGTTAAGATAGTGTCTGTTTCTACAATGACCTGTCAGTATGTCAGTCAGGTTTCTCATTTACCCTATTGAAGACCTTTATGTTCATCGGTAGGTCCTTCTATATTTTTCCCCTTAATAATAGCCTTTAATTGGGTTTCGTCTTTTTCCAGTTCTCATCGAACCGTTTCTCTATCCATGTTCCTATCTGTTCAAACCGTGCTGTAAGAGATTTCCACGGTATATTCAGGTCCCAATTTCAGCTCCCAAATTGGCGAGTTTGTCAGCCATTTCATTCCCCGGGTCCCCCTTTTTGTCCAGAGACCCATTGCAGGGTGACTCTGGCGGTTTTCGTTGTTTTTTTCTTCCAGACATCTATTCGTAAGTTCTGATCTGTGCGCTGTATTTGTTGTTGCCAAAGACAATTGTAGTTTCACTATAGACACACAAATCAATGGTAAATTTTTGGTAATAAGTTTGGACGCTGGCTTATTGGAGCGAGCGTCCATCGGGAGAAAATACATACATACGCTGCTATAAAAACGAACACTGTTGCCAAAGCTCTAACAATGAAAACAGTGATTTGGAATTATTTCTGTGGAAAATAGGCCAAATTCGTTGTAATAAAGATATTTTTTTTGCTGTATAATACTAAAATTTTAATTATGTAAATTTTTACTTTGGAAAATTTAGATTTGATTAAAAATATATTTGTAGTTGATAGAATACATGATGTTTAATATGATTTAATTTTTTTTTAATTTTTTATTTTATGACATTCACATTTAACAAGAAATACTGGAACTATATAACAAAAATTAACATTCATTTATTATTGCGAAATCGAACGAACCGATCGATTCTTTTCCACATTTTAACAATATATTAATGATTAATTTTCTAAAGTTAAATACCTTTAATTTTTATTGGATGTCTTGCGTTTCGTGTTTCTGTTTCAGCGCTGTGTTTTTTCTGTAGTGGTAATAATAGGACGTAAAATGTGTATTCTTACAGACGTTTTTAAGGTGAGTTTATAAAAATGTATATTTGTCAATAGAATAATTTCTTTTAACTTTCATCCACTCAACTGACCTTTAACAAAGTGTTCATTCTTTTCATAACATTTTTTTGTCCATTTTCTTATGTTTAAGACGTATATACAGGGTGGCCTACCACATTCGCCTCGGTTTTTTTACGAGAAAGAAAAGAGTTGGAAAAAAACTTTTAGCACAGTCATATGTTGGTCTGTGGGGAGAACATTTTAAAATTATTTTGAAATATACAGGGTGGCACAAAAAAAAAGCACATATCAAAGTTATAGTTTTTCTTATGGAACACTCCATATGTTTTTATTTTTTAAATACTATAGACCAAATAAAGGTAAGTTATTGTTATAATTCCTATACCTAAAACTGACCATTTCTGAGAAATTTAGAGAAATTAAAAAATACAGACCATATTTTAAAAATTGTTTACACCCTGTAACATACATGGAGCTGCTCGTAATTAAATATACTGCTTAGCTTAAGGGTTTAAGTTAACTATTACATAAAAGTTTTACCTTAATATTATAAAAAGTGGTGAAAAAAATTGCCTTAAAGTTTGGACATACATTTTATTAAATAACTTCCTAAAGTTAAATAGAACACCCTATATTTAGTGGCCTATTTTAACGCAGAACTAGATTCCCCTTAAAACTATATTAGGGTTTCCTATAATTATCTCTTTTACTTTTTATGCAAAAGACGTTTTTATATTTGTCTTATGAATAATTTCTTCATCTTAAAAATGGAACACCCTGTACTGTAATTAAAAAACCTTTTTATTAAAGGCCACGTAGGTTCGCTAAAAGCACAAGTTTTAATTTTTAAAAATAAGATGTATCTGAAGCAAAATGCAGGCAAAAGTAAAAACTCCAATTTATTGCCATTTCTAAAATATTAAAGCATTCTTCAAAATAAGAATCAAAATATAGTAAAAGGTACACCTATCTTAATTATTGTTGGAACGAAATATGTTAAAATGTCCTTGTTTCTTAGCAAATGTATTGGACTTTATGGTAAATTAAATCCCAAAATAATATTATAATGGGGTCAATAAAAACATACATTTCAATATGACTATCACCAAAGGTACGATTATATTTTTGATTAAGCTCCGAGTAGGTTAAAATTATAATCGTTTTGAATGATTGTTACATTTTAATTAGTTAAAATAAGGAAGATGAAATGATTTTGGTAATCGGTGAGTGTCAAGAAATATGTTTATTTGCATCAAAAGTATATGCCCTATTCTAACAGGCGTCATCCTATACAGTACAGAGTGTTCCATTTTTAAAATAAAGAAATTATTCATAAGTCAAATATAAAAACGTCTTTTGCATAAAAAGCAGAAGAGATAGGTATAGGAAACCCTAATATAGTTTTAAAGAGAATCTAGTTCTGCGTCAAAATAGGCCACTAAATATAGGGTGTTCCATTTAATTTAAGGAAGTTATTTAATAAAATGTATGCCCACACTTTGAGGCAATTTTTTTCACCACCTGTATAATATTGAGGTAAAACTTTTATGTAATAGTTAACTTAAACTCTTAAGCTAAGCAGTAAATTTAATTACAACCAGCTCCTTATATGTTACAGGGTGTAAACAATTTTTAAAATATGGTCTGAATTTTTTAATTTCTCTAAATTTCTCAGAAACGGTCAGTTTTAGGTATAGGAATTATAACAATAAATCACCTTTATTTGGTCTATAGTATGTAAAAAATAAAAAAATATGGGGTGTTCTATAAGAAAAAATATAACTTTGATATGTACTTCTTTTTTGGGTCACCCTGTATATTTTAAAATAATTTTAAAATATGCTTCCCACAGACCAACATATGACTGTGTTAAAAGTTTTTTTCCAACTCTTTTCATTTCTCGTAGAAAAACCGAGTACACCCAATGTAAAAATTTACAAAATTAAAATTGTATTATTAAACAGCAAGAAAATATTTTAATTATTATTATTATAAGTTTGGCATATTTCTCGTTAAAATAATTACTTACTGTTACCATTATTATAGCTTTGGCAACAGTGTTCGTATATATAGAAGCAAGTAAACGAATTTTCTCCTGATGGAAGCTCGCTCCAGCAAGCGAGCGTCCAAATCTATTACCAAAAACTTAGCATTGCTTTGTGGGTCTATAGTGAAACAACAATTGTCTTTGTTGTTGCGGAGTCTTATTTAGCAATCAAAATTATATTATAAATATGAAATTTTGCGTATGTGTCTAAAATTGCATTTAAAAAGACTTTTTTACCTTTTTTCGATATTTTTAGAAACAAACTCACTTTGAAATTATTTTATTGCAAAAAAATTATTCACCGTGAATCACCTACTACAATTTTTTGATTAATTTTTATCTCGATCAAAGCAAAAATTGGTGCTGTAGTCAACTTTAGTCAAAAACAAATTTATTTATTATCTTAATTAACTTTTGCGTACCCCGTATCCTCCCATAAATTACAAGAACAGATCTGATTCTGAAACAATAAGACCACAAACCGGTTCTCCCGTGGCCACTGGAGTTACTCTCGACAAGAAAACCGAGAACCGAACCTTCTTTGTTCTTTTATTTAATTGCCTCGGGGCGTTTCGCTCTCGCGTCGTGATTTTTCTTCGAGGAGATGAAGTACCACTTGCAGAGATGCTGCGTTGCCTAGTTCTTACAAGGTTGCCGGGTTGGTACTGCGTATCACCAGTCAATTTATACTTTTTTAATTATTACTGAAGAGAGCCGTGACGGATCCTTAAAAAAAAATCAATTTACGAATCACGATTCTTTTTTTTTTTTGGAAAAAAAGGAAACGAATTTAGGAAATCAATTCCTATTTATCGAGTCCGGGTCATCTTTAGTTTTTATACTTACAAATGGTAATTACGATACGAATGATACTACATAATCCAGATAATAAATCGAGTTTCCAAGATTTTAGCCTGGAGCCCGAGCCGCGAAATATAATTTAAGCCTCATTTTGAATCGCTGTAACTCTTAGCCAAATTAGTTTATGGTAAATATTCTTCAAATTTGAGTATGTTATTTCTGAGATCAACATGAAACTACCTTCAAATGGAACATTTTTTTGAACTGTATCCAAAATCTTGCGATGCTAGATCTTAATAAGGTTTTCAAATGTGATTGAGATAACCTCAAGCAATGTTTCCATGAAAGTGTTAGGCAATGTAATGGTTTCAATAACACTAGAATCTTGGACTTTCATTGTCTTTATTTGTTAATTGTTACACAACGTTTCGGTTAGTGATGTATCTCCAACCGTTTTGTGTGATAACTAAAAACTATTCCTAAAAGTTACGACTTATATACTATCCCTTGTTCACCGAAGCTTGACCGACTTGTCACGGTTTAGTAACGGCTGCCAGATACTCGAAATATCAATGCTAGGCTTGCTAAATACAATTTTGTTGTTTAAAATTATTACAGCTTCTTTGAATTTTCGTTTCTTCCAGTGGGTTTCTTTATAAATAGTTTTTGCCTCCGACCATTGTATGCGGTGTTGTTTTGACCAAGCGTGTTCGGCAATCCCTGACTTCGACGTTTCACCTCGTTCCGTATGTTTTTTGTGTTCTTTAACTCTAACTTCAAGTGGTCTCTTTGTTTCCCCGATGTATACCTCACCACATTCACAGGGAATTTGGTAGATACAGTCCTTATTTGAAACATTGTTGTCTGGTCTCGTCTTAGTAAGAATACTTCTTAGAGTAGTTTGGGATTTAAACGCCGTTTTAATATTATACTTATTATAAATATTTGGTTAGTCTGGTCTTGGTTCAAATGAGAGTTTCTTGTCTTATTTTGATATTTTTCGATTGTTTCCTTTATTAGCTTCTCGCTGTATCCGTTCTGCTTAAGATCTCTAGTTATGTTATCCATTTCCTCGTGCAGTGATTCCCTACTGTTACATAAGGTCACTGCACGATTATATAAAGTACGTATAACCCCCTGTTTGGTTTCGTTAGATTGGTTAGAATTCTGGTGTAAATATTGTCCAGTGTGGGTAGGCTTTCTGTATATCGAGGTTTGAATATGACCAGTATTTCGTTTGACTAGAACGTCGAGGAAAGGTAGGGCCGAGTTTTGCTCCTTCTCCATTGTGAATTTAATACAAGGTCATACAATGGTCGGAGGCAAAAACTATTTTCAAAGAAACCCACTGGAAGAAACGAAAATTCAAAGAAGCTGTAATAATTTTAAACAACAAAAATGTATTTAGCAAGCCTAGCATTGATATTTCGAATATCTGGCAGCCGTTACTAAACCGTGACAAGTCGGTCAAGCTTCGGTGAACAAGGGATAGTATATAAGTCGTAACTTTTAGGAATAGTTCTTAGTTATCGCTTGAAAACGGTTGGAGATACATCACTAACCGAAACGTTGTGTAACAATTAACAAATAAAGACAATGTAAGTCCAAGATTCTAGTGTTATTGGAACCTCAAGCAACTTATATATGGGACGTCTTATTGTAATTTTACAGGAAGATTTACAAGTACCGCTTGATAATTTCTTTGCTTGCGGAATGTAAAAATGTATTAAAATTTTAAATTTATTTTTGTAGGACACCCCAAATAGAAATAATAAAATGTTTCATTAAAAAGTCTCTCAGAAATGCCCAAATACAAAAAGGCACTATTTTATAAAGCCCTGTAATATATTACTACGTTTAATACATATTGGTAAAACTAAAACATATTATTAAATGAATTCTGTTGTTGCCCAAAATAAATACGAAATCATTTTTATCGAAATATTATGAAAAAAACTAGACGCTTGCAAAAACGAACCCGCATATAGGGTGTCCAATTAAAAAAAAAGTTAATTTATGTTGTATTCCTGTTGTTTCATTTCAAATCTTTTTTGATTTAAAAAAGGTTTTTTTACATTTTTTTTTTGATAATACGACTTTAAAAATTTGATGCTTAGTACTGGATTTACTTTAATTACAACATTTTGCTTTTGTCAATTTTTATGACAATAAAAGTTGTAAATATGTTTATTTTTTGAGTATGTTTTTGTTGGAATTACTCGCCTTAAATTTTTTTTGGAAAATGAAACCACTTTGGTCCTAGTCACACCTAAAACAGAAAAAAGAAATACCCTTTAAAAACCCAAAACAAAATTAATTACTAACCTACGTTTCGGTAGCAAGTTGGCCACCGTTGTCAAAATAAAATTGAAAGAAAAAACATTAAAACCAATTTTTTAAGAAATTTTGATTTAAAAAGTTAAGAAATTCTAAAATATTTTAAAAATTTATTACGTATTGTCATAAATGACAGTAGGTTGTTTGACTGGTGTATTTATAAATTTTAAAAAGACAAAAAAAAATTGGGGTTTGTTAATTGATTTTAAGTTTGCCTATTTTTTTTATCTTGGAACAGTGCACGAAGGCTGATGCCTAAGTACTAAGGTACCGTGGGTGTCTTAAGTGTGGTAAGAGGAAGTTTGTTTACACGTGACTTAAATATTTGGAGATTGGGAGGAGAAGGAAAAACTTCTGCGGGCAGCAGGTTCCACAGTCTTGACACTCTAGGGGCGAAGGAACACTACGTGTTGCTCGGTTAGGAGCTGCCAGAAAAGGAATTATACTGGACAAATCCTCTGAGCAGAAGCTGTGAAAATACCTATAGAAGAGCGACAGATCCTTTACAGCTCGACGGTATGCAAGAAGAATAAGCCTTTCAGTGAGCTTGAGATCATTAATAAGACCAACGGTTCTTCTTTGAATAGAGTCCAGAATGCTAAGTGTTATAGGGGACGCCATTCCCCAGACATGAGAACAATATTCTAAAGAGGATTTGATTTAGGATACATACAGAGATTGGAGGAAGAGACATACTTTCGGGCTCGAAAGAGCAATCTAAGCTTTTTTGAAGCTGCTGAGGCTATGAATGTAATGGGTTTGTGCCAGCTGAGGTTATTCTCAAAAGTAACGCCGACAAGATTAAACGACTCTTTGTTCTGCAGAACTTGGGCGCTCATATGTAAGGAATGAGAAATGACAGACTTTTTTCGCGACAGCGAACATGACTGTGTTTTTGAGGCATTAAACTGAACAAGATTTTTGGCGCCTCAATCCAAGATAAGTTTGAGGTCTTGTGCTAGAGATATCTGCATTGACCTGCGCTTGTTTCCCAAATCAAAATTACATGGTGGCTTAAGAAATTGAATACTAGAGCGGAGGGTACTATCGTCAGCAAAACTACGAATATGATTGATTGTGGAGAAAAGAAGATCGTTAATGTGTAGAAGAAACCGCGTGGATGCCAGCACTGAGCTCTGGGGCACCGCAGCATTAATTAGGTAGAGGCTGGAAGAATGACCATCTACAGTAACTGATATACGTCGATTAGAAAGGAACTGGAGGGCCAAGAGCAAAGCTTAGGTGGAAGACCGTAAGAAGGAAGTTTGTTAAGAAGCCCATCATGCAAGACCTGATCGAAAGCTTTGGATATGTCAAGAACAACGATCTGGGATTCACCGAAAAACTCAAGGGACTTGTTCCACTTGTGTGAGACAAAGGAAAGAAGATCAGGTGTGGATCTTCTTTGACGGAATCTATACTGTCTATCATGTAAGATCTTGTGTTTTTCCAGATAATTTAGGATTTGGGAATTATTAAATTTTTCCATTACTTTGCAAACAACAAAAAGAAGAGATATAGGTCGATAGTTAGAAGGGAGAGTTTTGCATCCTTTTTGGGGACAGGTTGCACACGTGCAGCTTTTTAACTCTCCGGGAAAATGCCCGTGTCGTAAAAGATTCAAGAATACGATATTAAATTTATTACCTATTTGTTTTAAATTTTATTTTGTAATTAAAGCTGTGTTATTTACAATAATTAGAGGAATAAAAACCAACCAGATATCAATATGTCCACAATTTTTAGGTCATATCGTAAATACACTCGATAAACATAATTCAGCTTAATCCATGTATTTGGTAGCTATTTTTACACCTTTTGTTTCGTTATCACCAGTTTTATTGCAAAATAAAAACTGCAAACAATAAGATTATTGCATCATAAAATGAATATGTAGTATTACAACAAATATCATATACCTCTGTAAAATCGTTATACACATATTTGTGGTTTGGTTTTATTATTCATAAAAGATTTTGCATACTTTTATAAGGAGGAAAATTCCTGTTTCATCTAAGTACTCTTAACCCTTTGTTGTAACAAAGAAATTTGTGTTCCACTGCTTAGAATTTCATTATTTTCCGGAAATTACTCACATGCAGTGGCGTATTATTATATATATATATATATATATATATATATATATATATATATATATATATATATATATATATATATATATATATATATATAATATATAAATATATATATATTTTGAAAAAAATATAAACATTTATTATTAATAATCATATATATATATTTAGATATTTTATTATAGTATAACTGTTTTAGTTAAGTTACGAAACACATCAACTTTTGATATTTTCAAAAAAAAAAAAAGAAAAAATCTGAAACCAGAGTAGTGGAAATGCAGTCAATTGAAAGGCCACTTTAAGTAATTAACTCTTTATTGAAAAAGTCGAGCTTTCGTTTTCCCATCATCAGGACAATCTAAAAATAAAAGAAAATGATTCTTGTTAGTGAAACCAACAAAAATAATTCTCTCTCTTACAAAGTTCTTACCATATGTGAGTTGAAAACATGAAACAGGTTTAATAGCAATGAAGAACAAAACTTCATTCACATTCCTCTTTAAACTACATTGACTTTAACTTAGTTTTTAGCCGTGGATCGTTGCCACATGTTACTAACAAGACTTTTACGGGTGAAAGAAATATAACAAGAAGCAAAGAATTCATAGTTAAAAAACACAAAAAACAAGTATGGTTTTAAAACTTAACGACCAATGAGCGCTGTCAGTTGAACAAAAATAAGAAATTATATAATGATTTTAAAAACTTTGGATTTTCCATTTTTAAGATTTGGACATCCGGCCGCATCATGCAGAACTGACCCATCTGTAAACTCTTAATTGTGAGCAGTGTATAAATTTACCTAGGCACCACGGCAGATGGCTCTGTCAGTTCTGCATGATGCGGCCTGTGATGTCCAAACTTAAAAATGGAAAATCAAAGTTTTTTAAAATCATTATTAAATTTCTTATTTTTGTTCAACTGACAGCCCCTTGGTCGTTAATTTTAAAACCTACTTTTTTTTTCTAAGTTTTTTAACTATAATTTTTGCTTCTTGTTTATTTCTTTCACTCCGAAAATTTGTTAGAACCGTAGTTAAAAATAAAAAGGGAATGTAGGGAAGGGTTTTTCCTTGTAAAACCTGTTTCATTTTTAACTCCAATGGGAACGTAAGGAGAAATTATTTTTGGGGTTTTAAAAATCATTTTTTTTTATTTTAATTGTTGATGATGGGAAAAAAGCCGAAATCTTTTAATAAAGTTAATTACTTAAAGTGGCCGTGACTTTTTGGGCAATTTTTTTTTTTTAACTAGTCAGTCACGACTACCCTTCCTCTCTTTTTATATATATATATATATATATATATATATATATATATATATATATATATATATATATATATATATATATATATATATATATATATATATATATATATATATAAATATATAAATATTTAATTTTGAAAAATAAATAATTTATTATTAAAATCTATAATACACCACTTTAGATATTTTATTAAGAAACCTTTTTTAGTGTACCACATTTTTTTATTTCCACCAGTGGCGTTCGTACAGAATTTGACCTGCCTATTTTGGCAAATAAAAAAAAATGTGGTTCACTAAAAAATGCTTCTTGATACATAGTACATGTATGCCAAATATCATTAAAATATCTAAAGGTGTATTACAGATATTAATAATAAATGATTTATTTTTAAAAAATTTACCACCCTGTAGCTCAAAAGTTAAGAAGTTTAGGACATACGTTCATATGAAGTTTTCTTCTTAAAATGAACCCAAAAATTGCCCCTTAAATATTGACGTACAATTAGAAAACACCCTGTATAATGTAAAAAAAATTACCAACCATATTTTATTTCTCGTAAACGATTGATTTTATCGATCTCAATCAAGAATACCTTTTTTTTAGTTTTATGTTAAAGCTATTCAAAAATAATAATGTTGAGCCTTTATTATACAGGGTTTTAAAAAAATCGCTATTATTGTGTAAGAGCTAGTCCGTCCCTGGCAAACTAAATAAGCCAAATATGTTTAATGGGTTCATTTTAAGAAGACTTATCTAGTAACCATCATATTAAAAAAATATAAAATTACGCCTAGTATTTTAAAAGTTATTTATAAAAAACGATTTCCAGGGTCGTCCGTTATTTTACCTGTATCTCCGTAGGGAAGGCTCGTAGGAAAAAAGTTTATGGGAACTTGTCATAATATTTTTGGGTTTTCTATTGGATTCTGAAAGATTACCTACATATTCTGGGACACCCTGTATACGAAAATACTATTAACTCTCCACCAGTATTTATTAATTCCGAGTATGACGGTAAATATAATTAATAAAAAAAGTGTTAATTTACCATAACATAAATATTTTCACATCATCACCTGATATTTACAAAAAATTGTAATTGGTAATTGTAATTATCATACATTTAACTCAAGTTTGTAGTAAACAAGAATAAATCTAAACAGATCTGTCGACGTCAGACAACGTTATATATTTTTTCGATAACGAAAAAAAAACAAACTTGTTCCAGTTTAGCGATTTTATTTAAACTACGTACGTGCCGGAGAACAGATATTTTTATTTTCGAATCTTTTTTCGGCCTTGCAGGTTTATTTTCATTGCCGTTTATCTTTTCTCCATATCTCCCGAATTAATATGTCTAATCTCTCGAGTTACTGTTTTTGTAACACATTTTTAACAATATAATTGAGTATAAGCAGTATGGTTGCAAAATTTAACACCGGTACCATCTTTGGTACCAAGTAATTCATAGATATCTGTTTCTTAACTGTTTCACTGGAGTGTTTTACACTGGCAAAATGTAGAAACGACCTGTTTTCTACTGGCAAAACTCTTACCTGCACTTACCTGGACAAAGCCAATATGATTGTATCTCAGCGACAAAATTTTGTTAGGTTAAAGACGTTTTGTCACTCTCACAAGTCTAACAATAAACACTGTGTTTCTAGCTAAAGTTTGATTCGTTTTCTCGTGAAATAGTCTCGTCAAATATCATTCAAGAAAAAAATTTCTAGGTAAAATATTTTTCTCGTTTTATTCAAGCTTGTTGCTTTTATGGCAATTTCGTTCATGACATTTTTTACAAAAGCACTCTCCTGATAGCTCGTAATTTTGTTGTAAATAAACTGTGAAGGGCTTTCGCGGCCATTGTCTAATGTTTCAATGGTTTTTGGGCTGTTAGGCCGGCGTCGCGTCGTTTGTCTGGTTGACTTGACGTTTCGCCAACACGAGCGGTTGGCATCTTAAAGGTTCTTCCTGGTTGACAGTATGTGAACTACTGTCGAGTATGTTGTCAATATATATATATATATATATATATATATATATATATATATATATATATATATATATATATATATATATATATATATATATATATATATATATATATATATATATATATATATATATATATATATATATATATATATTATATATATATATAATTAAATATTATATATATATATATATATTATATAAATATATATGAAATATTAAATATATAATGTGTCCAAAAAATTCATCATTCAGGGGTTCGGGGGTAGAATCTACGACCAAAAATATGACGAAAATTACTTGTAAAATTATAGCCATTTTGAATATTGAAATCAGGCAATTTTCGCCAGTTAAATACTTTTCCGTTAAATCTAAATTTAATAACGGTTTAATATAATTATTACCTTTCCTGAAGATAATTAACAAATTATATTGTCTTTAAGTAACCCTGATGATAGGAATAAATGTTTCCGAGAGCTTGGAACAAACTTAAAAGAGTAATTCTTTCATTTGCTCATCCCCAATAAATTTATATATATATATATATATATATATATATATATATATATATATATATATATATATATATATATATATATATATATATAAAAAATATAATTTTTTTACCGAATTTGTTTTTTTTTTATGTTCCATGCAACACGTTTCATATAAAAGCACTGGTGGTTTGCTGTCAAATTCTAGGTACCAAAAAAATTTTAAACAGTGTTAGTTGTGGTTAGTTGTACTGACTTTTCCCGTTAAATCTAATTATAACAGTAAAAACTATTCTTATATTCTTGACTAAGCAGTGGCGGATCTAGAATTTTTATTTTTTTTACCTAAAAAGTGAGACATGGGACTACTCTACAATATAGTATTGGACTGTATTTCGGGTCTGCGTACCATAGACAGTGTCCAGGAGAATGTGGTTATTCTTCCGGATGTAAAAAACCACGTAAAAAAATACTACAAGTTCGTAATTATAAACTTTTTCTATAAGGACCTACTTTTCGGAGATATTGGCTCCCAAAAAGCTCCAATGAAATTAGGTTTTTTAGACATAATTATTGAACCACCAGGTATTTTAATAAGATGTAATACCAAATAAGACACTCTATGCAGAGGAAATGTACAGGGTGGGCCAAATTGGGCACTTTTAAAGGGAAACTTCCATTTTTAAAGGAGATAGATGAAAACTAATGTCGGTGTCTGGAGCTCAATTTTCGTCATTAACATAATGGTAAAAACCGCACATCGATATCTGTTACCATTTCTGAGTTACAGGGTGTTTTTCAAAAAATTTTTAAAAATCGCTGGGACTTTTTTGCTATGGAAAATTTTGAGTTTTTGTAAAAACA
>JAHBCN010028138.1:0-10205 GCA_019359885.1 Listronotus oregonensis | reverse complement strand
GGGGAAATTTTTTGAGTTTGAAACCGATTTTGGGTATGTGAAGAAAAAAAAGGTTTTAGTTTTTTATTTTGGGAATTTTTTTTTATCCAATTAAAATCTTCTTTTGTCCGTCGATAATTATAAACATGTAAGCAGGAAATTTCCAACATGCTTCTCAATTCAACTGCAACTGGACATTTTTTTGGCAAATTTTAAATCTTTGAAAGCGACGATCTAGAAAAAGCATTTTTTTGTTTTTTATGTATGGTGTTATTCAGTAATCCACTCTAGAAAATCAAGATTCTTAGATTTTTGATGTCTACTTCATTGGCAAAGATGTTTTTTTTTCAAAAGAGTGTTTTGTTTGTAACGTTGCCCTTTCTGTATTTAACGGTTTACCTTGTTAGTTCATTTTTTTTCAGGTAATATTAAATTTTTTAAATATTTTTTTAATAGTACGTTAAAATTTTACTTAAAAAAAAAAATTGTTAACGCCGTTTCTTAAAGTTTTCGTGAGTGTTACATATTCTGTATGTAGGATATTAAATTCTGTTTGTGACTTTTAGAAAACATAGATATTAATGTCGAAGTTTTTGTTTGGTTTTTTTTTTTAATTTTAAAGGCTCGAAATTTTTCACATCTACCCGTTTTTTATCTCTCATAGGCGGATCCCATATGGTATCCCCCGTTTAAAAATTCGTTGGGTGATTTGCAACATATTCCCAAATATTAAAAAGGATGCTTAAAAGATTGTTTTTAATATTTAATCATTTTTAAAATTCTATTAAATTGTCCATTCATTGATATCGATAAATTTATTCTTTGCCATTGGTGACTTACAGCCACTTTCAAAGAAACAAAGCAGTTCTAAAAAAAATCAAAATTGTGTTTTACAAAATGATCATGAAAGTGTATGCTAACATATTTAAAGAAAAAAAAAAACAAATAATAAGGAAAAAATATTTTAAACCAAGGTTAGAAAGGAAAATTTTAAAAATTTGATAGATGAACAAAGAGCAAAAAAAGAGACAAAAACAACAATGAGGAAAAAATCATCAGCTGCAGTTATTGATTGTACTTTACTACTTAGTAAAAACCTAAAATTTTAGATTTAAACCAATGTTTAGCAGATAACTTCTATAAAAAAGCACCTGTAATAACGCATTCGAAAAAAATAAGTGCACAAAAACGATCTAGAGTTAAGCTAATGAAACGTTATAGAGAAAATCAATCATCAAAAAGTGAGTTACACAAGAAGGATAATAAAAACTTAGTTTTTATAAAAACAGAAAAAAATACAGAAAAGCGTGCTTCAGAATAATTGTAAAAAAAACGTTGAAGCATCTTCTAATAGAAAAAGCTTTTACCAACAAACTCTTTACTTAAAGAGCTTTAAGATGGCCGAAAAATTTCTCAAGATATAAAAAAGGAACTTAAAACTAAGATTAAAAAAAGCTGTTATTGAAGGAATAACACTTAAAAATAAAAAACATAAAATAATAACAAGTATTCCACCTTATAACACAAGACTATTCAATACACATAACATACTTCACGTTTATGGTAGAAAAAAACTGGAAACAAAGTAATTAATTTATACAATTATACTAATAATAAAGTTTTTTCAAAAATATGAAATTTCAAGACAATGTCCTGGCAGGAGAGACTGTGTCACTTAAAACAAAATTAAAAAACAGGATCGTCTACTACTACACAATTTTGAAGCTTGCTTCAAAATTTTCTTAGTTAGGAATCCTGGTCTGTCCAAATCATTCTCTTGATTTTATTTATGTAAACCTTTTCGGGTCATTCAGCCTTAAATGTGGGATAGTTAAACATGTCAGTGTGTCGAATACGACAATTTTAAACGTATTTTATAAACAAATGTTTTTCTGAAAAGATTTTAAACACACGAAATAGTGACAGACTTTTAGAGTTGAAGCAACCCCAATAATTAGACAGTCAAGAAAAATCCGATACTATAAAATTATACCAATGGAAAATTCACTCTTAAGTGCGAATTTTTAAAATTGGATCAAGACTTTAAAAATACCTCTTTGGCGAAGAAATCAATGATTAAGTACGATCTTATTTAATTATTTGAAACTTGCATTATTTTATGGTTTCATGGACCACAGTCTATGTAGGTATACTAGCAACTATATTTTTTCCAATATTTTTTGCTGATTTTAGACATTTAAAATAATATACGTTTAATATCATTGCGCTGAAATAAAGTTAAACAATAAGTATTAAATAGTTTAAAAATTGTGACCACATTTTTTTAATTATCTGAAATAAGTACATTGTTACATGCAGATCTTGCCATATGGGATTTTTTTTAGAGAGTTAAAACAAAATTATTTTAATATAGGAAAGTTCTGCATATTTATAAACTCATTTTTTTTTAAATAAAGTAGAGTGATCAGTTTAGTATACAGAGTTTTTTTAAGAACAAAGCGCCTTTATTTCACAAGATTTGAAAAAGGAATGCCGCTGAGATTTTCCATGAAAGGGTGTGAATGTAATTAATGTAAATGTAATTTGAATGTGTATCTTTTGAACTGCTTAACAAATAAAAGACAAATTTATAAGTGGTGAAAAAGTAGAACATCGAATAAAAAAATCAAGTTCAGGTAAAAGATCAAGATATTGACTTGTATATTGTACAGCTTGGTTCTTAAAAAAAGCTCTAGATTATTTTAATTTTAAAGATTTTCTTTAATATTATTAACAAAAACAAATAATCCTATAGGCTATCAACTGCTTTAACCTGCTTTAAAAATATGTTTATATACATAAAAAAAAATAGAAAAGAGAAAAAATATTTTAGTTTTCTTTAAATATTCGTATTTACAAAATACCAATTTTGCGCTTCAAGTGTAATTGGTGCGTATATGTAAAAAGTGGAATAAGTTAAAATGAGAAAATATAGTTAATGTTAATTAACCAATAATTAAAATATTAATTTACATTATTCGCTTAAACAGTTTGGCATTTATGAGAGCTTTTTAATTAATGAATGTCCCAGAATTGCCAAAGATTTTAGAAAAAACTTTAAATCATTTAAGTTTTGTATAATTTACTTTAACTCATTTTTCACTTTTCTGACTTATCCCACTTTCTCTATACACGCCCAATTTATATTCCCTACAAAACTAACGAAAATTTTTCCATCTACCCGTTCTTTTATCTCTTATAGTGTCCGAAACCCTAGTACATGCATCACCTCTTTGGAACACACTGTTCAGAGGGTGATTTGCAATATATTTCCAAAAATTAAAGAGGATTTCAAAAGAATTTGTAAAGAAAATTGTTTTTAATATTTAGCCATTTTTAAAATTCCCTAAAAATGTCTATTCATTAATATCAATAAATTTGCCAATGATGACTTACACTTTAACAATTATTTTGAATAACTCCTTAAAACCCAAAATTAATATTTTGCGTTGGCTTGGCTTAATAAATATACATATATTAGATTTTTTTAGTGCATGGTGCAGGTGGGTAATAATATAATTAGTTTTTTAATTCCATTTTATTTTTACATCAGCAAAGGAACTTTTACCTGGAACTTTTTAAATAGAATATGTTAGTTATGTGTCTATGTACTAGAGTAATAAATTCTTTGTACCAGAATTTCTTGACAGGAGTATGTCAACAACGCTCGGAGATACAGTATATGAGTAACATAAGTAATATAATGTACGCGATAAATTACTAAATTACTAAGAAATTGTGTGAAACAACGGGTAATTTTGTAAATATGTCTGGCATTTTACATTGTCGGCTTAAAGTGCAATGTTTTGAATGTTTTTGTGTGCATTGCGTTATTAACTGACTAGACCGATGCTATTAAAATGATATTCATACAAAGTATCCTAAACAAGGCAATAAAAATAATGCGTGAAAAAGATTAAATTGGTTTAATATTACATTTGATCGTTAATTTTTAAATATATTCCCTCTTTCCTTTAACAATCTCTGCTTAACGACATTAAATATATAAAAAATCAATATAAGGTTAATGCGATTTTTACCCTAAGACATATATTTTGGGTAAATGATTTTAATTAAACCAGATTCCACAAATTACCCCCAATCTGCAATTTTTTTAAATTTTACTTTTTCGCGACAATCGATTAAGAGAAATCCTTCTGATATGTAGCAATACCCTAAACCCTTATTTAATAGTTTGGCGTCGGAAATGTTATTATTCTAATAACATTTTTGTAGACTTCTACGGTAAATAATTTTAAAAAATGTTTCCCCTGTAAAAAAAATTAAGCACTTATGGGGTATAAGAATTAGACCGTCGCGTCGATATGCCTTCAATAATGCCTTACCGGCACCATTGCATCATCTACAATATATCATAAATTACAATTGCATGTTGGTAATCTTGGACATCGTTGGCAGAAGCAGATATAGATGGTAGCCACATCGAGCCAGTTTTGTTGTTTTTGACAAAATTGACTTCGATGAAGTGATGCTTAGTGGCAACGTCTATAAATTTGACCTGTGCACCTAGAAGTAATTTTCACAGACTTTTTGACTGGATCAGAGTGACGCGTAGCAGGCAAATCTTACCATTCTAAAAGAAATTTAAACGATAAAAAACTTTAAGTATATATATGTTTAAAATGAACGAGTGTAGACCTTTTGTTAAGTTAACAAACGAGAAAAAAAACAGCACTCTCCCGTTCCTTGACCTCGGGGTTCAAAATAAGCAAAAAAATCATCCATACTTTAGCTCAATACCTCAACTTTTGTCAAACATTAGCACTATCAGAATCCTGGTGGATAGAGGATTTACATTAAAACAGATTTATTAATAAATAAATGTGCCACATAACAAGTTAACTAATCTTTAAAGCAAAAATCAGTAAAAAATAAATTACCTATTCTAAGCATCCCTTATGACAAGGAAGGGCCTTTCAGAAAAACTAAAAGAAAAGTATATTTTTAAAGTATTAAGTATTTTTTGGCTACATAAACTTTTATATTTAACTAACAAAAAAACATGCGTACTATATCTTTGCAGTTACTTTTTTTTTTTAAATTTAATAATAAAATAAACAAAAGGCTGTTTTGTTTATTTTACCATAAGTAAGGTTTTTTTAATAAAAATATTATATATTTGTAATTAGATAATAGCTTTATTGCAATATTGCAATTCTGCACCAAATTCTACGGATAATTCATATAACATGCCCTTACCTAACTTTAACTGTTTTGGGCAACATGGACATACTTAAAAATGTTAAAAATATACATTTAACAAGTAAAATAACACTATAACTGTTGTCAATAAATACATTAAAAACATTTAGATAAAGGTCAATATGGCGCACCTAAATAAAAACTTAGAGAAAAGAAATTTTAATTTTTATTGGATATGGAGATAAAACAAGAATTTAAAAAAAGGTTTTTAATTTTTTAAAGCAGGTATTTCGAATAGACTATTACACGATATACAGTAAGTAAAATTAAAAGGAAATTTAGAGAAGCATGGCAAATCATATATCAGGTCGTCCAAAATTTATCGAAAACACAAAACTAGACATAATATAAGAAGAAGATAAGAGATTTAAAAACGTAGTGAACAAAAATTTTTGTATTTTAAAAAAAAAGATATCCCCCCCCAAAATTAACTACAAAATTTTACAAGGCTAAACGAGGGCCCGAACGCAGACTACAGTTTGTAAATCTATGGAAAACTTTAATACATTTTTCATAGTAAGATATTCTTTACTGATAAAGTTTTGTTTGAATGCTACGGTAACTTAGGAAAATTTTAGATATTGGAGTGCAAATAGTCCCTATTGGATAAAAGAAAGTCCTAAAATCCACAAGAAATAACTGATTGGGTAGAGATTTTCAACAATAAAATTATTGGACCTATTTTTTAATAAAAATCTTACAGCAGACCGATATTGGCAATTCTTAAAAAATAAGTTAATTCGCAATTTTTTTTCAAATTCAAAAATTGACAGGTACGCGAGTACAGTGATTACGTTTATATTTATAATTTTATCGGATATAAACCCTACTTAATGATAATTATCTGCTTAAAATGACCGGTATAAACGTTTCGGACTTATATTTTTATCCGAGCTTGCCCTTTAAGTAAATCCACTTGTTATGTGGATTGAACTTTCTTGGGCCAATAGTACGACGGTAAATACGATGGTGTAAACAGGATTTGGATTCAAACTGACACATGTACGAACTCGGTTAGATTTTGAGGATGGAAATTTTAATATTTTGTTTTGTGGTTGTTGTTTATTGTTTTAAGCTTGGCTTCCACTTTATTTTTCAAAATGGAGTACCATAAGTAATAAAAATCTATTTACTAATTACTTAAAATATTTTACATGGCATAAATAACTGTGAATTAAAATGTGTCTATAAAGATTTGGGATCAGATAAAAACTTACATCTGATCGGCCTGTCAGTGTTCTGGCACTCTGGATTGAGAGGAAGGGACAGAATAGCATGCAAAATCTCCGGCTCATATACCTCTAGATTTCATCGTTTGGGGTCCTTTTAAATGAAAAGTGTTTAAGGAAATAAATACTAAATTAGAAAATATAAGAATTTAAAAATATATACGAAACACAAAATAATAATAATTATTTGATAGTTGGTTTTAAATAAGTTTGTTTCCTATTTTAACTGCCCACTGTATAAAGAAGTTACACAAGTGTATAATATAGTAATAATATTCAATAATTTCTGAGAAAACTTTTCATGTTTTGGAAACATGCCCTATTTTATTTTTTCTATAGTTAAACACCCAAGGTAATTAAAAAACTAATATGTTTTTAAAATTATTAAATGCATGAAAACCTAAGTTTAGGTCAGAGTAAAATTTTATTTTTTTTTGTCCTATTTACCCAAAAAAAAGCGATTGACTCAATCAATTGTAATATTTAACTTAGTAGTAAAATTTTAAAATTTTTCAGAACTTAATAAAAGGGGTTAAATATCTTTAAATATCCTTTTTGAACAAAACATACAAAAATATAGATGCTTAATTTCTAAATTAAAAGGAAAATTGGGGTTTTCCCGGGTTTGTTGTTTATAATGCGGTTTTTATATATATATATATATATATATATATATATATATATATAAAATATATATATATTAATATATATATATATATATATATATATATATATATATATATATATATATATATATATATTATTTATATATATATATATATATATATATATATATATATATATATATATATATATATAAATATATATATATATATATATATATATATATATATATATATATATATATATATATATATATATATATATATGGTAACGTTTTTCTTTTTGACTGTGATTGTTGTCCGAAAAGGAAGTATTGTTAGTTTCGATAGATACACTTCTCCCCTTTCTTCTTGGGGCGGTAGTCAAAAGAGAACTGTGCGTGACCTGTTGGTGCGTGTTTTTAATGGTCTGGTGGGCGGCTTGTGGTGTTGTTCACCAATCCTGGCGCGTTTTCTGTAACGGGTCCTTCTCGGGTTCAGATGGTGTTGGGACGTCGTTGTTTGCGGAACTTTTTGTTCTCCAACTTTTGGGTCCATCCCAAATGTACTGCCTGCAAATTATCCTCTGAAGATTTAATACCTGCTTAAGGCTTTTTAATTGTTTTTTAATTTCTATGTTAAATTCCATGGTAAGATATACATTAAATACAAAATAAAGGAAATCGATAAACATAACCTCAACTCTTCCGCGCCAGGATTGGTCGCAACACCCGACGCCCACCCAAGACCATTAAAAAAAAGCAAACCAAAGGTCAGCACCGTTCTGACTACCGTCCGAGAAAGTTCAAGAAGAAGATGAGGGGATCTCATCGAAACGTCAACTGACAACCTTTCCTTTTCAGGAAAAAATACACGAGTTACAAAGAAAACGTTACCATGTTTTAATGTGAGAACCTACGACAAAACAAAAAATATATATATATATATATATATATATATATATATATATATATATATATATATATATATATATATATATATATATATATATATATATATATATATATATATATATATGTATATGCATTACTATATTGATTTTTAAAATTTTTCAGGTTAAAAATGCAAAACATTATCGAAATCAAACCAATTATTTTAACATATACAAATAAAAGTCATCAAAAGACTAACATCAAACATTTGGTCTGGGACTGCAATCTTTTGTGTTTTACTGTGGCATGTTATTTTAAAATAAAAGCCATCTGTACTGACACCCACCCCAATTTGAACTTTCTTTGTTAGAAATGTTTGCTTTGTGTATTTTGATTATTGTGCCTTTATTATGTGATGGGTTGTTCGTCAAACAAAATGTTGCAAATTATATGCGGCAGAACTTTATTTCGCTAAGGACAATTGCGGTAGTTTCCATTTGAATCTCGTAACCGGAAAAAATAAGGAAAAGTTGAAATTGTGACAAAGTTAGGTATTTTATCTACGGCCAATTATTATTAACACTTTTTAATATATTTTACATTGCTTTTGAGTTTATAGAAGTTCTTGTGTCCTAAGAATATCTTTATTTGGGATTAAAATCCTTTACCAATGTATTACCTTGTTTACAAAAAAAGATTATATTCTTGTTTTTTTTTTAATAAACTGTTTTTTAAAAACTAGTTAAACTAGTTGAAATTTGGGTTTAAACTAACATTTTGGTTACTTTATTTAAAAGCATCAGAATGGTTTCAAATAAACCCTCTTAAATAGATGCAGGACCTAATTTAATCAATAAACTGTCCCATTTACTTTCCCTTTCATTTTAATTCAGTCATAAATGAAACTATAAAAACCAAATTTTTTAAACCTATAGCAGGGGGATCGTCCAAAAAAATATTTTTAATTTTTAAATTCAGCTAATAACGCAAACTTCTCATGGCATAACTTACTATTAAATGTAGATAATTGATATATGTTGCCAGTCTTGTATGTAAATAAAATTTTAATTGTTTTTTTTTGCTGTATTATGATTAATAAATACTTGGGTATGTTTATAGTTAATAAAATAAAAATACTTAACGTTGTGGTACCTAGTACCCTAGCTTATACATATTTTTTTAAGCCGTCCAGAAATGACAATCATCAGCACATTATAAACATTAACAGAAGAGAATCCATTTGCAATTTATGTAATTATGACAAAGAGACACCCTCTACACCATCAGAGCTGCCGATAATTAAATTAAAATAATTGAAAAATCGTATTCAATTACTTTAATTCAATTGCTTTTCGGAGAAGGTAATTGTATTTGGATTATCAGTTAATGAAAACGGATTGGTAATTGATTTTCACGAATCCCAAGTAATTCAATTACTTGAAAAGTAATTTCGATTACTTGTAAAGTAATTTAATTACTTACGAATTTATTCAATTAACTAATAAATAATTTACTTACTTCTAAAAATTCAATAACCCTGCATTATTGGAAAACTGACGAAATTTTGGCCAGCCAGAAAGAGCTTCTATAAACACGGCAGGCCGCTTTGAATCCGGCGAACGCCGCCTCCGCGCCGCTTTAGTATTTTGATTATGTTACCCCCACCCTTTTTATATTTTTTTCTTGAAAATCTTTTTGTTTAAGGATTTTTATATATTTTAGCCAGTAAATGTTATTATTTTTTTTTTAGGATTTTGTAATTTAGGGGTATGTGGTAATTTAGATGTTTTCTAAAATATTCAATACTTTAATTTAGAGTAATTGGTTATCATAATTACTGTACTTAGAAGAGTAAAATTCCCGGTGGGCCAAAAGAACGCCGGCTGATCCGGGAAAAGGCACAGCGTTGGGGAAAACATATTTTTCGTAAAATTTAAGAGAAATATGAAATTCCGGGTTCAATCTAGCAGGCCTTGCATTTTGTTACATTAACCTAACAAAGAATACCTGGTTTAGGGCAGGATACCTTTCTGATATTTTTCTATATCCCAAAAAAAAAATGGTGGGCCATTCAAAGGTTTCGTAAACACACCCTGATATTCGAAGGGCTGCCCATTTTACAAATTTGACTTTTTTAAAAAAATCTATTTTTTGGGGTATAAATCCCTTTAAAAAATTTGAAGTTTTTTTGTTTCAAACAACTTCGACACCGACAGAAATGATTATTCTGAAAAATTAAAAAGAATGGTATAATTTTTGTTTATAGAAGTAAGTAAATA
>JAHBCN010028093.1:0-10035 GCA_019359885.1 Listronotus oregonensis | reverse complement strand
AAATTTTTTTTTAAATTTTTTTATCTCGTTTTTGGGACACAAAAAGTGTATTACATTTTTAAGCATTAAACTCTGCTGTCTGTTTCATAAAATATTCTAGTAATAAACACAGCAAGCGTAGTATTATTTTAAAATAAATCTTAAATTATTATTAGTCCGGAAGTCCAGTTTAATATTTAATGCAATAACTAGCCCAATTGAATTTAATAACGTACTCAATCAAATTTAGGTTTGTTATAGGAACCAAAATTTGGTAACCGGGCGGATTAAGTTTGCCGCTGGTATTTTTCTTTAAAAAGACTATATTTCCAACATTGCTGTTGGTAATGTCTACATTCACACATGCTTTAAATTGGATTGTCTCAAGAAGTTATGTGATCGCCGTGCTGTTGCCAATGTTGACAGATATATAACAAAAAAACAATTGTGCTAAACAACAAAACAGGCTCAATAATACCTTTGTCGCTTTATGATTATGAAAAAATCTGATAAAAAGTTAACAAAAGTTAAATTAGATGTTAAAAAATGTAAAATACACAAATATGTTACTAAAGGTAAAAAAGCAAAAACATAATGTCACACAACAACACATAATTTGTTTGTGAATTTATAATTTTAGCATAACCATGTGCAAAACTCTTTATACAGTGTATGAAAATGTTTGCACAAGGTATATGTGAACACTATATTTAAATACATTTGTACATCCTTGGATATGCTAAAAACATACAAGTGGAAAGAGAAAAGGAAGTACGTTTTTGATTAATTTTTTTATGTTAATAAAGATGGTATTATCTCGCTTTTAAAAGTCCTTTGGGAAATATGCCAATATCACTTCTCAATGTTCAAATTACCTTTTACAATTCTGTAATGGACAATTACGAATTTTATCAGAACGCCTTTTTTCTAATAAATCAAATCCCCAATACTCTTTTGAGGCAGCCTTGCCAATAAAAGGATTTATTACTTACGGATCGATTTGACGCGATGTCGATATTTAAAAAAGTGTCCAGTTTTCAGGGACTGTTAAAAGTTTTAGTGTAGAAAATTTTAAAAACTGTTAGTTTCAGTTAAGGTTCTTTTATTTTTTGCACTTATATACAGTTTGATAAAAATACATCATTCCTTTATTTTAAAATACAAGGAAAAACACTTAACGTCCATACATTCGCGGTGCGAAAGCACGCGAAAGTCGTGAAACACGAATGTAGATCGCTTGGAGTTCGCGCTTATCGGCGTTCCCAATTCCATGTCGGTTTTTAGTGTCTTGACAAAGGAAAACAATAAACGTTACCATAAACATTGCAAGTGTAAAGAGCCATATTCTTCGCAACACAGATCTAGCACGAATCGCGGCCAAAGTCCTCAGCTGCGATGCGCAGGCGCATCAGTGTGTCCCCTTTATGGGGAATGTAGGGGGGTCTGGAAACCACATAGATAGAAAATCGGTTAAATGGAAAGTTTTGGACAATTATTTAGCAAGCTTACCCCCTTTACTACAGGGTTTTTTTAAATTTTCCCGGGTTTTTTAGAAATTTTGAAAAAAAAAGAAAATTTTTTTAAAATCGGCCATTTTTTTTGGTAAAAATATTTTTAAATCTGTAAAAAAAATTCTTTTAAAGCAACTTTTTTTTGTAGAATATGCCCAGTAGTCAATTTTTTTTTTCAAAAAATTGGGGTTTTTAAAAAATCATCAACTTTTTTTTTTTTCATATGGACGAATTTTTGGTTTTTTCGCAGCCAAATGTGTTTTTTTTTCTGATTTCAACAATGTATAAATGTTATAATTTTTTAAAAGTTTATAACCTCATTTATTTAAAAAAAAAAAATTTTTTTGGGGGGGGGAACGTTTTTTTTTGGAAACAAAAAAAAATTAGGGAAATTTAAAAAAGATAAGCTAAAAGATTTTTTTCAGAAAAAGGGTTCACGAACATAGCTATAACGTTAATATCGTGTTACAACAAAACTACACGTAACAAGTTAATTAAAAAAAGGGAAAAAAAAAAACAATGAAAAGTGGCTAAACTAAAATTATTTAAAAAGTTATCCATATTTCTTAACATATTAAAAATATTTTTTTAAAAAATCCTAACTACCCCCCGAATGGTTTTGGGGGAGGTATGTGAAATTCCCTATCAACATCCCCCCCTGAAGAAGTTGGATTTTCTTTTAAATTTAAATTTAAAACCGCATCTCGAGGTCGATTTTCTTTAACGTATTCTTAGGTCGTGGTTTTTTAAAACTTCCCAATTTAAGCAAATATGTTTAAACCCGTTTTCGAAAGTATGTTAGTTTAGGATGCTGCCTTTTGGAAAAAATTTTCGAAATACGTTTGCGCAGCTATATTAAAATTTCTATTGCTTTGGAAATAACGTTGCAAAAGTCAAGTTTTTCTTTAACTAATTAACCCTTTTCCAAAGTTAAAAAAATTAATAAAGTACCCGAGCTAACTTGATAATGACGCAAGATGACATTCCCCAATCAAGGCCAACTGGGAAAAAATTTTTTTTTTGAAGTGGATGAGGTTATAAACTCCCAAACTATAACATGTTATACATTGTAGAAATAAAAATAAAAAGCACTATTTGGCTGCAAAAAATCAATATGGCGCCCCTATGAATAAGTAAAGTTGATGATGATTCATGAACTTTCTTTTTCATATGGGGGTTAATAAACAAAAAGAATTAATCAAAACATTCATTTCAAATCATCTTTTGTTCGTCAATGTTACATTTAAATAAAGAAAAGGTGACAGAATGTCTAGGTAAATTCCAGCGACTTCTTTAATTACAATCTTCCTTCTCGCTTGAATTATTGCTGGAATAGTTAAAAGTTTGGTATTATCTCCAAATTTTTTTTTTTAATAAAATTCATGAAAAACTGTACTGATGATAATTTCCCCTTTTTTCTAATTACACAAAATAACGAAATATATCTTAAAAAAAATAGTCAATTCTACACCGAAATTTTAAATAACCTGCCTAATTATTATCTTTAAAAAATAGTAAATATGTTTATAGTTTTGTGGGAATTTTTTTTTTAATAATTCCGTTGGTTAATTCGGCTAGAAATTTCTAAGAAGAAAAAACTTTTTGGCCCCAAAAAAAAAATTTGGATAAAAAAATGTTTTTAACCCTATTGTTGTTCTTTAAAAATAATTTAGTATACGTAAAATATGTAAAAAAAATACAAAATTTTTTTGTTCGGGAAAAAAACTATTTTGGGTTTTAGTATGTTTCTATCGCTTTAAAAAATGTTATTGTCCATTTTTATTTACTTAACGATCATCTTTTTAAACTTATCAATTTAATAGAGCATACTGGATACGATTGGCTTCTTTTTTCTACGGTAAGCTGGCGGTCTATTAATCAAGCAAAACAAAGGTAAATCTAACACAAACATTATAAATTTTTATATCTTCGGTTCTTGTATCATAAGAAACTAAAGGCGTATTCTATTTTAAAGCATTAAACGTTATTGTCTGTCCCATAACATCGAGTAATAAACGCAGCAAGGTTTGTATTCTTGGTAAATAATCTTAAATTATTATTAGTTCAGAAGTCCAGGTCCAAATTTGATTTTAATTGCTTCTTGAATTTAATTTTTTGGCGACTAATTAAATTTTGTAATTTTTTTTTTTAAAAAAAATTAAATTGAGCTGAGAAAAAATTTTTAAATTTTTGCTGTAAAATTTAAAAAATTTTAATTTTCTATTTTTTAATTGTTGGGCGTTAAAAAGACAACCTCAGGACATTATCATCGTCTTAAAATTTGTAGTCGCCTAGTGCCCTTTTTGTTTTAGGAAAAGTGAGACGGATTATCGGAACAAAAGACACTTTTAAATATATGGTGTTTCCTTTTTAAATTAAAAGCCAAAAACCCTTTTCAAGTGGGCTGGTCAAAAAAAAAAAATAAATTTGGAATTTTTAAAGGGAAAAAAATTTTTAAAAAAATTCCAAAATAACACCATTTTCCAAAAAAAACGGTGGCCATATTAGTTAGTTTCAACCGTTGCACGGCTTCTCTTAAACTTCTACATCACTTAAACAACCGTTTTTTTGATAAGGTGAATTTCCCATATTGTATTTGAAGTCTTTGTTAAAGTTCACTTAGTTTGACACAATTACTTACAACAATTTTAATTATTATGCGTTGCGGAGTCATGAACTGCCTGCTTGGTGATATTGAAAATTACTAACTAAACACAATTTAAAGGAATATGACATCCTCTACCTCATTGCAACGATGGTAGAACAGAATTGCCGTGAACCCCATTCGTTTGGTTCTAAGCATGATATTTTTAGCCTTTTCGTGTATTTATTTACAACTTAAAAATACAAACTATTTTAGTTTAGTGTTGTCCAAAGAGCTAAACAACGTATTTTGATACTTTTATCATAACTTTGTATGAAATGTTATAAAGGTAAACTCAATATTTGAATTGTGGATCTTAAGACTAATAAAAAATTCCTTTAAAAATCTGTATATAAGATAAGGGTCGCAAGATCAACATTAAAGGTAAAGTATTTTATTAGGTATATATAAAAGAAATGTATCATAGCCAGAAAATTTAAATCTTTAAGTTATTTACATTTACTTTTTCAAATACTGACTGCGGTTTTGGCTGATAATAGGAAGCAAATAAATATAGAAAATATAAACCACGTTTAAATTAAAAAGTTTTTTTGTTCTCTCCTTGGTTAACATTTAAATAAGACCGATACATGACAAAGTTAAACTTTTAAAATTCCACACTCAAATGAGGTTTGTTGAAAATCAAGATTCTTAAAATCAAAAAGTCAAGAAAAAAATAAATATAATTAAACTATCTTAGGAACCAAAGACTGTTTCAACAATAGTATAAAAAAATAAGATCCTTTCCTGCTTGAAAAGCAGTAAATATTTCTTAAAAAATTAGACAATTTTTTTTTAACCTTTTTTTGGCTGTTTTTCATTAAAACATTTGATCACTTTTTTTGACTTTTTAACAACGGTGTTTCTTATAATATTAATGAAATCATTTTTAAAATCACGCAGATCAAGCGTATCCTTTTTCTTCTAATACCGAGAATTCGTCTGGGCCGGATGGCATACCAGTAGTAGTCTTAAAAAAAAGTATTCTTAAAATACAAAATTATACACGACAGTTAGTTTGGATTTTGACACAAAATATCTAAGACCGGTCTTTTTCCTTTGTCTCACAGAGCAAGTACCTCGAGTTGCCTGATAAATTTTAGATCGGTGCCCTTGACATATCCAAAGCTTTTAACCAGGTCTAGCATGATGCGCTTCTTAACAACCTTTCTTCCTACAGTCTCTCACCTAAACTTTCCCAAAGCCAAAGCATTTTTAACTTATTGGTGTTACTTTTTAAAATAATATTGGATGGCATACGTACTGTAGCTAAAGTATGCATAAATTTTCTTTTAGTGATAAAAACTAATTGGTCTTTTAACGCTTTCCTTAATTAAACAAAACAAAGGAACACCAAACACATTTGTTGTAAATTTATATATTTTCCGTTTATTTCAGAAAACTAAAGCCGTATTCTATTTTAAAACATTCAGCACTGCTGTCGGTCACATGCCAAGATCAAGTAATAAAAGCAGCAAGCGTTGTATTCGTGCAAAATAATTCTCCAATTTTTATTGGGCCAGAAGTCCGGGGTACTATTTTATTGTAATTGCTACCCGAATTTAATTTTAGGGAGTACGACATATTAAATATTATACATTTTTTACTTTTTTCTTTTAAGAGTTATAAAAATTTAGCTGAGCAAGGTTTATATTTTAACTGGACTTCGGCTGTTATTTTTTATTTAACAGCAATAAGAATATGGGTTTTACATTATTTCTCCACCCTCTAAGTTTATGCACTCTTAACAGAGCTGTGGAAATTTCATAATGCCACTTTTATAGTGTTGTTAGCCGCTGAATGACAGTCTTAAACATACGGTTTTTTTTTTTTTAATTAAAATACTAAGTACCCTTTTTAAGTGGGCTGGTCGAAATAATAAGGGGCATCATTGGTACATCATTCTTAAAAAATTTGGCCAAAAGAACAGTCGCTTTATTTCAAAAGACGTAGGCAATATTACGGCCTTTTCTAAACTTCTATATCAATTAATTAAATGGTTTTTTGATAAGGTGAATTCCCCATATTGTGTCTAAAGTCTTTGTAAAAGCTCACTTAATTTGACACCCTTATTCACAACAATTTTAACCACTATGCGTTACGGAATCATGATCTGCTTGCTGGGTTATTTTTGAGAATTACTAATTAAACACAATTTAAAAGAATATGACATCCGCACCTTTTAGATACTTCATTGCAACGATGGTAGAACATAATAGCCATCAAGACCATTTTTTGTTTGGATCTAAAAATGATATTTGCAGCTTTTTTATATATTGATTTACAACTTAAAGATGATACGTATTTTTTTTCCCTTGATACTTTTAATATAACCTTGCGACCTTGTATGGAATGTTATATAGGTAAAGTCAATATTTGAATTGTGGGTAATAGGAATATTAAGAAATCTCAAGTAAATCTGTATATCAGATGAGGCAAGCAAGTCTAACATTAAAGGTAAAGTATTTACTTAGGTATGTATAAAGAAATGTATTAAGCGGAAAAATCTAAATCTCCAAGTAATTTATATTTACTTTTTGAACTACTGCAGCTTTGGCAAAAAATAGGAAGAAAATAAATATAGGAAATATACTTTTTTAATCAAAAATTTTTTTTTGTTAATTTCCCCGGGGTTTAAATTTTTTTTAAAAGATGACATGAAAGGCTTTCTTTTAAAAAAGCACACCTAAAATCTGTTTAAAATCCTAGTCCTTAAAATCGAAAAGCCCCCATCGAAGCAAAAAATAAATAAATTTAAAAATATTTCTAAAAAAAAAGGGGGTTAAACAATATATTAAAAAATTTTTCCCTTTTTTTAAGGCAAAATTTTCCCCCCCGAAACTTAAAAAATATTTTTAAAAATTTTTATTAAATAAATTTAAAAAAAAAATTATTTTAAAATTAATTTATTATTATTTTTTTAATATTATATAAAATAATTAAAATATTTTAATAAAAAATAAATATTTTTTTTATTAATATAAAATTTTTTTATTATAAAAATTTAATTTTAAAAAAAATAATAATAATATAAAATTTAAAAGATTTTTAAATTTTAAAATTTTTTTAAAATAAAAAAAATTTAAAATTTTTAATTAATTATTATTTTTTTTATATAATTTTAAAATTAATAATTTAAAAAATTTTATTTATTTTATTAAACTTTTTTTTTAGCTCATCAGTTTTTTCCCAAATTACGTAACATTTATTGAGTAGTCTTTTTTTAGACCAAGTTTTAAACCAAGGATAAATTCTGGCACCCTTTTTTTTTATCAACCCTTTTAAAGGGTACACCGTTTTTTCCAAAATCGTCATTGGTTATTAAAAAAAATACTAATTATTTTATTTAAAAATCTTATTAAAAAATACAAGGAACAAATTAAAGAGAAAAATCAGAAAAAAAAAATCTGAAAAAGAATACTTAATTCCTAACGATTTTTTGCAGTAAGTTACACTTAAAAAGATGAAGAGGAACATAAATAAGAATATGATATTTTCAATAACTGGTGCGACAACACAAAAGTTTAGAACTTTAATGAAGAGGTATTACTAGCAAATATTTTCAATATAAGCAAAAATGTTAAGTCTTCAATTTTTGCCAAAGCTATTAAATATTAAAAATGGTAATACAAAGCTGAAACAATATTAATATTGAAAAATTTATTTTGTATCGTATTTAAGCTAATTGCCTACTTAAAAAAGCAAAACGTCAGATATAAACCAAAAAAATCTAAAATTTTTACACACGACGATTTAACAAGATTTTTTTAAAGAAGCTTCCAACAAATTATTTTAAAGATATTGAAATTTGAGAACACATTATCTTTTACAGCAAATACGCAAACCCACTCCCACCATGTATTTCAAACACAAGTTCTTTTTTTAAATCATAAAAACAAAAATTTACAAAACCACCATTAATAAGTATGTTTGAAAAAATACTAAACCATCTAGCTACAGCTAATGCAATTTTATCCACAAGCGAACTTTCAAAGAATCTATTGATTTTCATGGAAGTTGAAAAAAAGCAGAATACATCAATGATGGGCTTATTTATATGCGCTAAATTTTCGAATGACTGAAATTTTACAATTAACATTGCAAAACACTAAATGTAATAAAATAAAAACACTTCCTATTTTAAAATTCTACTTCTATTTACAGCTTATCACATATGTTACGCTTACACTGTAGCTTCTTTGGGATAGTTATTTAAACCTATATTAAGAAAAAAATATTTAATTTTTTTAAATTTTTCTAGGTTGGATTATTCAACTAAAACATCTGATTTAACAATTATTTGTTAGAAAGTTTCAATAGCGACTAGTTAATAACTTTAAGTTAATTGTTTAGAATATAATCCAAGGATTCCAAAAGGGTGGTTTTTTTGCCATTATAAGCTAAATGTAAGATTTCATTATTGTCATTGAAGCAGTGTCTGTGTACTATCAAATGTCAAGCGTAAGCAGAATCTTTTTTATTTTCAAGAAAACTATTTTTGTGTCCTAAAATTCTGTGTTTAAAGGACCTCCCTATTTGACCTATATACACTTTGTGGCAAGTACCGCAGTTTAATTTGTATACCCCTGTATTTTTTCTCTGAACCTTTTTTTTTGTTTTTAAATGTTTTTCCAGATTATTATTATTAGTTTGGTACGCCATTTTTAAATTTAATTTTCTTAAAACTAATACCATTTTTCCTGGTTGTTCACCAATATAAGTAAGAGATTAAATTTATTGTTGTCTTTTTTATTACCAATAAAATAAATTTAAAGCATAGCTTGCTTTGTAATTTTTGTTTTAAAATGTCATCCGTTATTAACATTTGGTAGCTGTTGTTGTTGAATATTTGTTTTATCAAGTTAAGTTTTTTTTAAGTCATTAAGGGGTAAGTTTGAATGGTATGTCACAAGCTTATGTCCTATGGGATGTGCCGATTTGTTATTAATTGTAATGTCTGTATGTGTAGCCTGTGAAATATTGAAAAGCCATATTTATTTGCCAGTTGGCCAATTTTTAAATCTAAAAAATGAATAGAGTTATTTCTTTTAATCAAACTAAATATAATTGTATAGTTTATTTAAATCTTATAAAAATAAATCGAGTTTTTTAGACGTACTAGAAAAACAAATTTTAATCGATACCAATAGATACATTTATGAATCAAAGAGATATTTTTGATTTTGTGTTCCAAATAATTTAAAGATATTTCTGCGGACTTTGGATTACCAAAATAATTCCCACTTTCTTTTATAACGGTAGTTCGATTTAAAAACCATAATTGCTATATTTTAAAAACCATAATTGTTGTAAATATGATATATTTATTTTTAAATTTAGTACCGCCACTGAAAGTTAAACTTGCCTCTTTTTAAATTTGTATTCGAGAAAAATCAGTCCATGAATAAATTTCAAATTTAAGCGTTTTATGTTAGTCACCAAAAAACGTATTTAGATTTTTATGTAAATAGCACAGAATTTACAAACTTATCTTTAAGAATAAATTAAAATAGACTTTTTTTTTTTTGTATATTTTATCTTCAATCCTTATTTACATATTAAAATAAAAATATTAACATAAAAATTAAAATTGGATTAACTTATTTTAAATTTATTACAGTCATTAATTAGGAGAGGGTTTAAATACTATTTATTTAGTAAATTAAACTGGCTTACCAAGTTATGTCTAAAAAATTGTGTTATATTTTTAAATTTAAAAAAAAAATAATCAACAGGATTGTTTGTTTTCGCGCTCTTTATTCAAAACCTTTGAATTTATTTGGAAAATGCTCTTTCTATTTGTCAAATATGAAGTTGTGTTGTGGTCAGTTAGTTATTTACTACTAAGCCTACAGTAACAATTATAATAATATCAAAATATAGCCTTATTTTTTTTGGGGT
>JAHBCN010028070.1:0-10061 GCA_019359885.1 Listronotus oregonensis | reverse complement strand
AAAAAATTCGCAGGGGCCCTTGAAAACCAAAAAAACCCGGGCGGAAAAATTTTAGAATTCGTAATTGAAAATCGCATTTCGGTTATGAACAGCTTTGGACAAACATACCGGTTTATTTTCGCAGAAGCGGTAACGGGGAAGGTTCGACATCAGATCCGCATTATTTTGCCCCAATCACCCCCATCGCCACTGGTCGGGAGGGGGTTTAAATTGGTTTGTAAAATTTTAAATTTTAATATAATGAGGTTCGCGGTTTTTTATTGTTTTGTTTTTGTGATTTTTTTTTTGTTTGGTTTAAAAATATTTATTGCAGTTTTTTTCGGTTTACTAGTTAATTCCCAAATGAAAATTTAATGCAATTAATTTAAATCAAAAAGGGAAAAAAATGTATTTTTATAGTTAAAGAATATCTTATTAAATGAAAATGGGGTTTAATTTATCTATTCGATTTTTTTTAATCCCAAAACCTTTCATTTAAATTTAAATTTAAAAAGGTTTTAAAAACGATTAGTATGTGTTGACATAGAAACTTTTTTTTTTTGGAGGATAGGGTTTAAAACAGGTTGAATGGTGGTGGAAAGAACTGCTATAAAAAGGTTAAAAACGGTAAGTCGCGAAAATATCCATATTCTCTGGGGAGACGAATTAAAAAAGTGTCCAGCTGTAGGAAGTAAATAAAGGAAAAACCCCACAAGTGTCGTTAGCATAGACAGAGTAAAGGGGGCTAAGTGAAAGAGGGACTATTTCTTTCTCTGTTTAGTTATCTATCTTACTCTAATAAGTTTATGAAATTGACACTTATACTACGGTGGCGCCACCCTTATTTAAAACATTTTGACGGACACCCTTCCAACACAGAGATGGCGATCCTTATCTCTCTACAATCCATAGTTATGTTGTCATATGTTGTTACCAAAAATGTATGGTCTGCTTTAATTTACAGCCAAAAGTAAATTCTTCTCGAAGCCCATTTTGTATTTCGTGTTATTTATTTATCAGCTTTCATCTGCAATTCAATAATAAATACCGTTAAGTATAAAAAGAAAAATGACTTTCTAGGTATTTAACTTCTAGAACAAACAAAATCATTCAACCAAAAATTACGTTATACCTAAAATGTTTATAAGATATGAAAAAGGATATTTTTTGTTATAAAAGGTGGTATTTAAAGGGGATATTTGTATACTGATTAAAGGATTCCCTAAAAAAACATTTGTGCGATATAAAGCTGTTTGGATCTCTTTTACAATTTTCTACTTTTTTTGCCTTGTAAGATTTTTGGACGATATAAACAGTTTTTTTGGTTTTGAAGTATTGTTACATTGTGGCACTAAAACCATCTATATACCATTTTAGCCAATAAGTTTTTGGGAAAATTTTTAAAAAATTTACTGTAGGCACCGTTGTTAACTTGTTTACTTGCATATGACGCCCGAAAATAGGACGCCATTACAGAGACAGGTTTTTTTGGGAACTTTATAATTTAAACTTTAACATTGAGTTTTATTGAAAATACAGCAGATTTCCCAGAAATATAAAATGTCTTGTGTTTGTTAGGTACCACAGAATAATTTAAAACGATTTTTCAAAATAAGTCGAATAGCCTAATATTGCCTCGAAAGTGGTCTTAACTCCGATTTTGGCCAAATTTTGTATACTGAGGTTTTTTGGGGCGTTGATAAGGAATAATTTGTAGTCGGAAAAGTTTCAAAGTTGAAAATTAAAATCTTTTGAGCTTAAAATTTGAAAATATTAATTTCTGTTTAATAATTCGTCTTAAATGAAAAAAGCTATTTGATAGTTTTTTAGTAAACAAAAAACATTTAAGCTAATTTTTTTTTGAAATCCCATGTTCTTGACCGCGTGTGGACTTTTATTAGCCTAAAAATGTTGATTTCTTCTATAAAAAATACCTTTTCTAAAAAAATTTAGCTTTATCTGCGCATATTATTTTTTTTAGAACCCTGTATAATGTAGAACAAAATTTCTTACTTAAAAGTTATATACAGGACCTCCCTAAATTACACCAAAAATGTAAACTTTCTACGAATCTCAGTGACGCAGTAATAAAAATTTAATTGGAGGTGATAGGGTGTCTCATTTAAAATATTAAACTTCCTATTACTTTTTGGTATAAGCGGCAACGTCGTGTTGTTGGGAAAATATTTTAGATCGATAGAGCAGAGCCAATTATTCAAAAAATCGCAAAGAAAAAACGTACCAAGATTTTACTAATATTTGCTGGTACACACGTTTTCATATAACTCGCGTCTAGAGATACCCCTTGATCACGAGCTTCTTGACAGGGTTGACACTTGAAATGCTTTATTACACAGAGACTCGGCGCGTTATTTAAAAAGTAGGTTATTTCTAAATAATGCATTTAATGTATAAAAAGTAAATCGTGGATCTTTTCTAATACGTCTCCACATTTTTACGTCTGATATATAATTGGGGAAAAAGCCGCTTTGCTAACCAGAACTAACCATGATCGACTAGAACTTAACGCTTTTGAATTTTTTTTATCCCTACATAGAAGTTATTAACAAAATTTTTATAATTTTTGATATGGTAGAAGTTATAATTTTTTGTTTAAGTGTAATTATATATTCCCCGAGTTTTTTCTAATAAGTTGGTAAAATTTTGTTTATAACTTCTACAAATAATTTAGACAAATTCAAAAGCCCTAGGTTCTAGTCGGTCATGGTTAGCAAAGCGGCTTTTTATTTTCCCCAATTATATTTTAGACGTAAAAATCGGGGACGTATTAAAAAAGACCCCAAATTATTATATTAAAATGTAATTTTTAAGCAGAGTCCCTGCATAATAAAGCGTTTCGTACACTGTCAAGAAGCTCGTGATCACGGGGTATCTCTAGACGCGAATTTTCATATATAGTACGGCTCAACAACTGACTAAATACATACATCGAAACGGCGCTAGCAAGTGCCGCCTTGTGGCCAACTGCTCTGTTTTCTTGGCAAAATACCTTACTTTTATTTTGTCTCAGAAATAGAAATACATGTTTTCGAAGCAACATAGCTTTTTGGGGAAATTAATTGCTATTGTCTATTGCACAGAAAAATTGGGTTTTCCTGTCCTGGGCCTGTATTTTTGACTTTGATAGAAAATTACACCCCCTTTTTTTCCACTTTCCCGATTTTTTATTGATCTGCAATGACATCTTAAAAAGACCTAATAGAAAGGAGAATGAAAATGAAGAGGCTGCATTACCATGCCTAAAATTCGAACCAAAGGAAACTGAATATAATTTTGACAGTCATAAACTAATTAGGTATATTTTGGCAGTTAAAAGTTGCATCTATGAAACCATTTATAGCTTTGCTTTAAAAAACAACTTTAAATCATCCTACTGAGAATTATGTAAATTTTCACTTTCGCCCTCAAGCGTCAATGGGAAATGTTAGGTACATAATTTTTAAAAATTATGTTTTTGTTAAGTTGGATTTGTTTTTAAAGTATTCCTGTAAAAGTTAAGTTTTGTTGTGTTCCTGGTTACAATAAGTGTTTAAATCTGAAGGTTGACTTGTACTTTAAAACGAAAAACTGACGCCAAAAATAAAAAACAAATGTTTTTGTTGATAAATTTTGATTTTTATTTAACAACTTACTTTTTTTATCAAAATGATTGACTAATAGGTTTTCTTAAATCTGCCAGCAGCTAGATCAGGATTTCCCACACTCACATTGGTTGTACACATTTTCTACAGCCTATATAGTCTGGCTTTTCTGGAGGTTGCTTATTTGGATTAAGTACACCATTATTAATGCACATAATATTTAGAACACAACATACATTGACAATTTTCCCTGTTATTGCAGGGCTACAGTGCAAAATCTACCAATTGATTGATATTAACCATAAAGGTAATATATTTATAAGGGAAAACAATACCACTAATGCCAATGCCATGTCTAAATTTACAGGTTATTTAGCCCTATTTTCTACTAATTTTACCAATTTCTCTTGGTTCGGACTATTGATGAGTTTGAAGTGGAAAAAAAGTGAGATTTCTAGAAAAAAACAAAGTTTAGGATATTATATAGAGCAGTGACAAGATTAAATTAAAAATTAGGTTTAATGACGAAGCATTTCAGAGTGGAATTATTGCGGATTTGAATTTCTGGATATGTTGGCATTGTTAAGGACGTAATTGACAAGGCATTTAAGTGAGATAACAATCAAGGGTTAGAAATAATTTGTAGCATGTGTTTTCTTAATTAACCTATTTAATTATTAAGTTAACATTTTTAAACATGGTTTTATAAAGTTATTTTAAAATACTTTTCAGTTGAATAAAAAAATATAGTAATAATAAAAAAGTCGTATAAGTAAATTTATAAACTTAATACAATTATTTTATGATGGCCTAAAAATAATGTTTAATTATACTTTTTTCTACAGTATCCACACTAAAAGATATAAAGTATGAAGAACAATATTATCGACACGCATGATTTTTAGTTGACCCTGCAACGGAGTTTAGTGAAAAGACAAGTCTAAGTAAAAAACTGACTTTGTGAAAAAGTACCTGAACGTGCAATAATAATGCATTATTTGTATTTTAGGGCAATGTGCTAGTGCCTGCTTTAATTATAATACTCCATAATAAGAAATAACAACAGTTGGTCTTAATATAATATATTTTGATATAATTTTTACACATATAGACAGTTGTAGCAACGTTTTATTATATTATAATGTAGGTACTTAGAATTTTTAAATTTATTTTTTATACATTTTATGTCATTTTTTTCCCATCTTGTACTTTTTGGAAACAGTATGAATCATTTTAAGGTTTTGGGATTAAAAACATATTTGCATTATTTTTTAGACAACGGCTAAAAAAAATGATTAAAAATAAAAACTACAAGAGAAGACCACATGACCACCAGTTGAGAGAAGCCAGCCAGCATGATTTATTTCAAATACAGTTTATGATTTTAATAATCTACATGTCATAATTAATAATGCAAATTACTTTTTTTTCTAGTGTTTTTTATTATGTTATATTTTTTTAATTATAATATATCTTGTTAAAAATGGGGTATAAAAGACTTTTGTAGTAGGAAATCCAGTTAATTAGGTTATGTATATTACACAATATTTAAATTACGACATATTTTCATTGCACCGATTTTGCTATACCGCCGTTTCTGCAACCCAATTCTTTATGTACTACACTAAAAGTAGAAACACTTGTAAATGATAACCTTATTTTAGTCTAGTTTACATATTTTTTTACTTCTAATATACAGTAAAGCGCAGAGCACTGCGAACATAGGACGATCCTGGACGATTTTGGATGTACCTAAAAACGCCGCACGCATTGCTTATCGATCAATAATTTTTCGGCAAACAATAATTTATAAGACGCGCGTCGGCCGGACAAGCGATCAATTTAATACGTTTATTTCTGAAATAATTCTTTACTATTGAACGCTCGACAGCTATAGTTGTACGGAGTCGATTATTTGCGACCAAAAAGTTTTTTCTAATAAAATAATAATTATTAATAATGGATGTTTGCGAACTGGAAGAAAAAATTAAAATTATTAAATGGTATCACCGTGGAAATCCTGATAGGGGAATTAGGGAATTATTTATTAATTTATTTCCAACCAGGCTTACCCCACGATTTTCACTATTCACCGAGTCATTAAAAACTTTCTGACATTTGGTTGTTTAACTCCAAGAAAACATAAACATAATAGAGCACCAGAAGAAAACAACGAAAGGGAAATGAGGGAAATTATGGTAGTGGCAAGTGTTATTGAAAATCCTACAATTTCATTAATATAATTGCACAACAGATTAATTTGAGCAAAAAATCAGTGGGAAGAGTGCTGAAAAAAAAATGGATACCGATCCTACACAGTAAGAAAAACCCATGAAATTTTCCCTGATGATCATTTTAGACGAATGCAATTTTGTGAAACTGTAATGGAAATGAAAAATAACAATGAAAATTTTATAAAAAACATTGTTCTTCAAGTTCTCACCCAATTATTTTTTTCTCTGAGGTCACGTAAAATCACAAATTTATGGTTTCCAGGAGAATAGGGCTAATAATTTACAAGAATTGCAATTACAAATTAAGAATTCTTTTAGGATTATCACCCTTAACATTCTAGCAAATGTCAGAAGGCGTTTTTATGACAATCTTGGTTATTGTTTGGCTCAGGAAGATGGTTTATTTGACCATCTTCCTTGAAAGAGTTTTTATTTTTTTTTATTCTATGAATGCACATAATTTTTTTTTTTAAGATCTTCTATGTTTCATTATTTATTTGAGAAAATTCTTTTATTTTATTGGGAAAAACTGTTTGGTTCTTAAAAACCCTAGCAAAAGTTTTTAAGCCCAACCAATTTTAAATTTATGGCTGATAAGAAATCCGATAGAAGACGGTTGATGCTAGCTAGCTCCTGCTACTTGCCTATAAACACTGCATATTCTTACTGAAAATAAAAACGTAGTACACAACTAAACTGGGCAGATAACTCTTCCGAATTTATCACCGTACTCCCCACCAGTCCCAACCAAAAATGAGCCACGTGAGGAAACGAGACAGAAATTGAAATGCAAGCCACTAAATTATTATTGGTATTTTAGAATTGGGTACATCCAAAATCATCCAGGAGCCTCCTATGTTCGCAGTACGGTGCGCTTTACTGTATATGGAAAAGTAAAAGCATAGTTGCGTGTTTTTATTTAAATGCAAAAAATCGGAGAGAAAAAAACATGTTTTTAGATACAGAACTGGAATCCTTATTTGCAAAAAAACAGTATTTTATGAGCCTTTTCTATGACCTTAACTATATGTATGTATATGTATAAAGTAGCTTTTACCTACCCAATTTAAAAAAAAAAACGAGAGTGTAAAAGAGCCCCCAAAATAAAGTTTAGAAGCGAATTTTTAAGTCTCATGTTGATCTAAGTATTTCTGCTTTAGTTGCCGTCTTAAAATTTTGCCCGCAGAATTTTTTGGGGAAATTTCCTTGACAAACTAATCCCGCCTAAAAGTTGTTTATATTTAGCTACTTTTTCGTTAACAAAGTTATGAACTTCTTCGATATCAATACGCCTTGGGTTGAATATGGGCCCCTTTGGAACTTCTCCTCTAGCTACGTCTGGTATGCCTATTCAGCTGATCTGCTACTTTGGGGTGGCTTCTTATTAATTCTTCTAACTCTGCTGGAGCTACCTAAAAAACACATAATTATTTTGCTATAAGCGTCCCTGGTTAAAATTAGGGGATATAGTAGTAATACCGGCTATAAATCCCTAGCTTACTATGAGAAAAAAAGTTTCATTGGGACAGCCCGGAAAGGCATCAAACAAATGTAGAGTCCGATTTAAAGAAGAAAAGGCCAGGAGCGTCATACCAAAAGAGTCCGCGCATACGTTGTTAAATTTGGAACAGAGCGACGAGAACGGGAATAATTTTAAAGTGAGAGAGAACAACGCATGCTGATGACGCTGGTGGCCTTTTCAACTTTAAATCGGTCTTTACAAATAATGAACCATGGATGGCGTACGTACAATAAGAAGCACTTTATTAACACTGGATTTGCAGATTTGCAAGTTTGTAGGAAAATGAAAGATTTTTGCAGGAGGCATTTTTCACAGTCTAGAATATACTCTGGCGATAAAAAAGGAACAAAGTGGGAAGTTCAGGACTTTTTCTGGATGAACTATAAAATAATTCAGAAGGGGGCCCGTGTACCTTATTAATTTCCGGAAAATTCTTTAGAAAAAAATCCTGAAAAAAGAAGAAATTTCCTACAGTATTGGTAGGCAAGATTAGAATGCTTACTTGTAAGAGTGGAGCGAGAAGTGGAGTCATGAATAATAAGCGAACGGCTCTTCAATAAATGAAATGAAGTACCTCTGCTGAGAGTAGATTAAAAAAATAATAATAATTTCTGGTTCAAAAGTGAACTCCGAGAGCTTTCTGGAAGCTGACCTGGCTGTATATATAATGTGCCTGTGCTAGATGAGGTTATTCTGTGGTAATTTTTTGTCCTGCAGAACTTGACCGCTCATAAGTGAGGAATTAAAATTTATAGACTTTTTCCGCGATAGCGAACATAATTATGTCTTTAATTCATTTAAATTGACAAAGTTTTTGGTTTCCAAATTCAATATTAATTGACGGTCCTGTGCTTGTTATATCTTATTTAGACTTAGAGACCGACTTGAAAATGAATATTACAATGAAGGGCACTATCGACAGCAAACGTATAAATGGGAATAATTGTGAAAGACAGAAGATCGTTGATGTGAAAAAAATAGAGTTGGTGTCAGTGCTGAACGGGGATTTCAACATTAATTTGGTTAAACAAAACGACTGATTATCAGCAATAAGAGATATAAGTACGTCAATTAGCAAGGGAACAGAAATGTAATGTGAAGCATGAAGGTTTAGTGAAAGATCAACGGAAGGAATTTTGTTAAGAAGCACATCATATCTGAGCCGGCTAAAAAGATTAAATATGTCTGGCGCAACGATCTAGAATTTGCTAAGGAACGAAAGGGACTTGTTTCGTTATCAAAAATAAAGATAAAAAAATTTTGATGACAAAATCAGTGCTGTCTAACATGAACAATTTTGGTTGTTTCCATATATTTCAAAGTTTGGGAATCGGTAAATGATTTTATTACTATTTTATTAGGTTAAATAATAGAAGCTTTTTGTACTTCTTATGCTAGCTTAACCACACCTAAATTTTAAATTCTGGTAATTTTAAGGGTATTTACTCTATTTTAGTTTTGTTTTATAAAAATTAGTGTACCATTGCGACTATAATTTAAAAAAAAAAACCAAGAGCATAAAAATATGTGGTAGTTAAATAGCCTAAAATAGTAGCACACTTTTATTTTAAAAATGAGTAAGAGTACATCGTTACACTAAATTCGATCTAGGATCTATTCAATCAGCTTATTTTTCCATTATTTTCCATTTTATTAAAAAAAAAAAAAAAAACAGAAATTCGATATAAAAGTAAGGTTAGAAGCATTATTTTTATTTGTTTGTTCTCTTTGTCCTTGTACATCCGTTTCTTTGTTTAATTTAAAAAATTTAACGGGGGTTTTTTATTTGCAAAAAAACCAGAACGAAGAACACAATATTCGGTTGAGGAATCGTAGATCGAATTAGTTTTTTTACTTATCCACCCTTGTTTTGTATACAGAAATATGAGATTGATGTGGCTTTGGTGGTTTAACCTTACGCTTGCCAAACGACAAGTAAAAAAAATAAATAAGGCAAATAAAAATAATGATTTTTGGTTTATTAAGAAGCCTAAAAAAGATTAGTGGTTTATTTAATTATTGCACAATCTAGTGGTACACGATTCGATTATTGTATATATTTTTTCGAGTCTTATTTTTTTCGAATTTCAATAAAATTTATATTAAATAATTATGGTGTATTTAAACCGAGAAAATAATTTTAATTTACCAATATTAAAATGTGGTTCTGGTAGCCTAACGTAAAGCAATGCTGCAGAGTATTTGTGGCTTTTAAGGACAAATTTAAATTTAATAATTAAAACTTAATTTGCTTGCGAATTTTGAGGACATAAACATAAGAAGCAACTGGTTTAAATAAATACGCCAAAAATTTTTTTATTGATCATATTTCAAAAATATAAACCTCGTATTTTGGAAACGAATAAAAATATAATTAAGTTTTTAATTTAGTGACATAATCATACACAGGGTATATATGCAATTAAAAATATGGCCTTGGATGTTTATAAGGATAAAATTAATCAAGAGATTTTTGTTTTATCAACAGAATTGTTTCAGTCATAAGCATTTACATACGCTAAAAAATAGTAATAAACTTTTAGACAAAAATTTGACAAGTAAATTACGCTTTAATTTTTAACGGGATAAAATAAAAATTTTAATCATTTTTAGTTTAACTTTGTCAAGCCCAGCACCCACAACGAATCTTGAATCGAAATATGGAAAATTTCTACCAATAGGCAATTTGGATATGAAGATATTTTCTTATTTAAAAATTTAAAA
>JAHBCN010028019.1:0-10051 GCA_019359885.1 Listronotus oregonensis | reverse complement strand
CATTTTATAAAAAAGAAAATTTTTAGGCCCAATATTTGATTTTTTTGTAAAATATTACTTATTACCTTTTTATTGATTTTTGATAATGAATATATATTTTGGTTTAATTATCTCTTTGATTTTTAAATTTTTACGTCATTTTAAAAAAAGGGGAGCCAATTTCCCCCGGACTTACCCTATTTGTAAAATATTGTGTCCAATTTGATAAAAAAAATCAAGAATTTTAACAAAAAAAGGAGGAATATTTAAATGGTTAGTTTAATTTTCAACTTTGATGATGAATATCTCAAAAAAAACCGTTCCCGAAAAATTTTTTTTTCGATTGTAATAGCTCCCCAAAAAAACCTTCCTTTACCAAAGGGTCAAAATCAGAGGGGGGCAACTTTGAGAAAATTTCCCAAAATAAAATAAAAAATTTTCCCTAATTTTTTTAATAAAAAAGTGTTCTTTTTTTAAGGCCAATTGCAGAGCGTAGGCGCCCTCCGCAAAAATCGTTTTCCCAAATTTTAAAACAGATATGGGGACCACCGGCTTAACGTCCCTTCCGAAGCAAGGGAGAGGGTTCCCAGGCAGAATATTAAAAGGGTTTGCCATTCCCTTTTTTGAGAGACGAGCGTGAAAAAGCCCAAATGGATATGCGGAATAAAACCCCGGGGTCTTCACGGCTGAGAGGCTGGTACGCTGCCACTACAGCAGCTCGCTCAAAAAAGTGTTACTTTTTTGAAATAATATTTATTTTAAATAAGAGTATTTGAACAGATGTGTCAATGTAATTACTTTGCAATCATTTTTTTAACGTTTTTTTAAGGGCCAAATAATATTAAAAAAAAATTCCAAGAATTTACTATTTTTCCCAAATGTGGTCAATTTATACCGGTAAATTTTGGGGTCAAAAAAAAACTAAATAGATCGAAAAAACTTTTTTATAGTTGAAATTGTATAAAAATTAATCAATCAATCATTTTCTTTTTTAAAAACAAAGAATTTTTGGGGTATTTTTTAATAAGCCCGGGGAAAAGGGATCAAAAGGGGCCCCAGAAGCGAAATTTATCAAAAGCTACATAACTATGTTTCAAGTATTTGAGGTTCGCTATGAGACGCGTAACTAATATTTGATATAAAGCAAATACAATTATTATAAAATTTAAAAGCACAGTTTGGGAAAAACTTTGATTAAACCGGGTTATGACTTGGGTGTTTACAGCTGCCAAATCGCCAATTTGTGCCAAAAAACCGAAAAAAAAGGGCAATTTGGGGGGTTTGAGATTTCAATAGAGGGTTTGACCGGGTTTTGGGGAAACACCGCTACGGGGACCGAATCGCCAAAATAGTGCGCAGGGGGGCAACATAACCATAAACACCGTTACCGGCGCTCGGGCGGGGCCCACATTTTCAGAACTTTAAATCGAACTTTTTTAATGGTTTAAAATTTTTTAATTATTCTAACGGGAAAATATTAACTAAGGTAAGTTGAATTAGTACATTATATAGATTTTCATGATGTGAGTTTGTTTAGTGTTTAATTATTAATAAAATGCTATTTTTAGTACTAAAAATTAAAAAAAAACAATGTTTAAACATATAAAAGTAAAATCCTCCACAACTCTCCACTTTTAAACTAATTGTACGTTGTTCTGTAAATATTTTTAGTGATGAGCGAGACCGGTCTTGGTCTTGTGGTCTTGGTCTTGGTCTTGCAGCAAGACCAAGACCGAGACAAAGACCAAGACCGCCTTCTCGCTTGCAAGACCAAGACCAAGACCGGGGTATGCAAGACCAAGACCAAGACCAAGACCGAGGGGTGCAAGACCAAGACCGACCTGCAAGACTCTTGCACTTTTGTCACTTTTTTTAAATTATAATATTCAATTTTTATATTCAATATACAGAGGTATTTCATACAGACATGACAAAAAATGTGTCGAGAACTGCCTAAAAAGGCGATTATTTTATGAGTAACAGATTGTGACTCAATGGTCCGACAAAGCTCGATATCTCCAAAACCGTTTACGGCAGAGAAAAACTAGGAGTACAAAAGTTATAGAAGCTGAAAATTACTTACCTATTCCTAATGTTTTTTTTTTAATTAGGTATCTAGTGATGCCACTTACTGGATCAAAAATTTCCAAAATCCAGGAAAACATTATTTTTGTGCCACACTGTAAAAAGTGGCATAATTAGATTGGTCTTTTAAACTAAGATATAAATGTAAAAGTGATGGTTTAATAAAAAATATATTTGTCATTTTATATAGGAATACTTTTATATAAATGGATTTTAAATTTCACTTTCGGTTTAGACGGAAAATTCAAAACAATGCCAAAAGTATAATGATGACGTCATTCTTGTCAAAACCGAAAATGATATATTAAAAAATCATATACGTTGACATTGTACCTATATGACAGTTCAAGAATTTCCAGCATAATATACAGGGAAGCAATTTTTTTAAATGAATTTTTTGCTATAAATTTTCTATTTTAGGTTAAAAGCTAAAAATAAGAAATTTTTCTTGAGTGGTAGTGAATTTTTTGGAAAATTCTGAAATAGAAAATAATTTTACATTTTACGCCCTTTTTTCTTTAATTTTTGTATAATCAGTTTTTTACCATTATGAACGGTTTCGGATATATCGATCTTTGTTGCACTATCGAGCCACCTTATATATGCAGAATGTTTATAAAGTATTTGTACAAACTTTGTACGGCAAATGTTTGACTAATTTGAACATAGAAAGTTTATTTGAACTAAAAAGCTTTTTAAATACATTTTTTTTTTGAATTAGAAACCAATGTTTACATATCAGAATCATTTTTATGGAAACTTCATATCTGGTTGAAATTAAAAGATTTTTCTCTGCCCTCAGAGTACTCAGTATTGTAATTTTATATGCTTCTTCAAAGAAAATTTAAATATTTCCTATCACTAAAATAAAGCGCTATAAATAAATCAACCCCTACATTTAAAATATCCTTTTTAATGAAATAATTTAAATGTACATGTAAGTTTAAAATTGGTATATTTTAAAATTTTAAAGGAAAAAATATAGTCTCCATCTTTATTTATTTGTAAGTATTAAAAAAATATATATTTTATTTAAGATTGCTTAGTTTAAATTATTACTACCAAAAAAAGCAAGACCAGCAAGACTCTTGCAGCAAAATCAAGACCAAAACCAAGACCGGGTGGTGCAAGACCAAGACCAAGACGTTCTTTGGGCTTGCAAGACCAAGACCAGACTTGCAAGACCAAGACAAGACCAAGACCAAGACTAGCCCGGTCTTGGTCTTGGTCTTGCTTTGCTCATCACTAAACATTTTTAAACAAAAAAAAAAAAGAAAAGAATGAAAAATAGCTGCACCAAGCTGCTTCAATTTTTAAATTACACTTTGTCTGCTATAATGCATTATTTTGTTATAAAGCAAGTATTGTGCACCTTATTTTTGGTTGGTTTATTACCCATGGTAACATTATATAATTTGTTGCGGACACATGAAAAGTGTTCAAACTTTGCTTGCCGCCATTTTTAAATGCTATTTAGCGGTTTATTTGAATTTAAACAAGTGATTGAAGTAATCTGGATATAATTATAATAAAATGTATATTAAGTATCGGCTTTAAAATCGATGTGCCTAAGTATAAAGAATACTGCTTAGAAACTGCTCAGTTGTTTGTAAACTTGTACCCATGGTTTTACATGCCTACAACCGTGCATAAATTATTGATTCATAGTGCTAAAATTATTAAGTCATCGCTTTTGCCAATTGAACAAATGTCCGAGGAAGCCCAAGAGTCTTGCAACAAATTAATTAAAAATATCGGCAAGACTTTGCGCGCAAAACAAGTCGAATTAAAAATATGCAAGGCGTTTTTTTCCTATTTTTGGTATCCTCGGACCCACTAATATCTAGCGTACTTAAATTACCAATTCGAAAATTCAAAACGTTAGATTCTCACGCATTTAAATTGGTCAAACCACCAAGTATCAATTTGCAAATTGAATTTACAATATGTCAAAGCAGTAGTGAGAAGGAAGCGAACAATCTGGGTGAAACCTTAATTTACCCAGTTTATACACGATTTTGACAAATTTCAAGAGTTTTTTTAATTTTTGGCCCGCCATATTGAATCCACCATTTTGTTTTAAAAAAAATATATTATCAAATTCGAAATCAGAGACGTTAAAAACCTTACTGCACCCATTTTCAAAATTATTTTGATCAATTAAAAGAGTTTTTTAACTTTTGGTCCGCCATATTGGATCCGCCATTTTTGTTTTTTAAAAAAATATTATCAAATTCGAAATCAGGAACCTCAAAAACCTTAATGTACTTATTTTCTAAACCATTTTCACGGGTTTTCGATTTTTGGCCTCGAAATCTTGATTTGGCATCACTGTGGTTTTGAGGAATGCAATGAATGGGACGTATTTACTTTATCGACGTTCTTCTAGAAGGAAACTGTGGCTCGTTAAATAGGTTAAAATGTCCATTGACTTAAAGCGCTGTATTTTGGTAAAATATTTTAAAATTAAAGGGTGTAAAAAGTATAATGCTTACAATATTAATGGGCGATATTGGAGCTTAAAACAAGTCGAAAAGTCCACATAGACAAAAATAAAATTTTTACAATCACAGGACTGAAAAGTATACCGGTTATGTAGATTAACATGCTTCGAAGTGAATTTAAATTTTTCGAAAAAAAAGTGATTGGTTTTTTAAACACAGCTTCTTCATTTTTATTGATACAAAGTTTTTTTATATGATTTTGTAGGGTTTTTTAACAGCTACAAGATTGTAAATTAAATCCCTTTAAATCCCTCAGTTCTAAATTGGGATGAGTTTAAAGAGCTCGAATAGGGTGGTGCTTGCTCGTAAATAGAAGTTTTAAAGGGCCATATCTCGCCAAATATTTATTGTACAGAAAATCTAAACAAAGAAAAATTCTTGTAATCAAAAAAACTACAATTCGTTACACTAGCATTTTTTTCGTATCTCTAGTATTTTTAAAGTTATTTTGAAGAAAAGGGGTTTTTCACGAAAGTGCGGAAACTCGTTTTTGACTTTAGGTTCCAATGGTATCTGCATAATTTTTAACCTGATTTTTTTTCAGTATTGTTACTATTTTTATTACTTTTTGGACTAACTCTGAGCTTTTGTCTTCTTTAAAATAGTTTTACATAAAAGTGACAAAAAAATTATAGAAATTTGTATCAACCACCAATTAATTTTTGTATTTGGATGATTCACCTGTCATAAGGACACGCTTTTAATGACTAAGTAATAAAACCCATTTTTTTTCTTCTGGTTTTACCGGAAGTAGCCCCAAATTTGAAATTTAAAATATAACCCTGTATATATTTTTAGCCTACCTTATCCGCCTGTGTACGATCATGGCGATCAAAATGGCTGCCAAAATCGATTTTTTTTTTCCAAAATTTAGGTAGACCATGATGTGACAATTACAAATTATCAGCATGTAAAAGGCGTTTATATGTGAAGAATAAGGCTTAAAAATATTTATGATTTTGTTTTTTTTTGTCTAACTAATAAGAGTTAGGAATAAAGGTTAATTTTTAAAATTTAAGAAATGTATTTTTTTAACCCCTAATATCGTAAAATCTAAAATAGAAAACTTTAATTTTAGCTAAAATTTTTGGATCAAACATTTACTATTTCATATAATTTATTAAAATTAGCATGCACAAGTGACATTTTTATCAAAATCGCAAAATTACACAAATCTACATTGATTCGCAAATCCTTATAATAAGTATAAGTACATGTAACAAGAATGCGCCAAGTAGGCAAAACCCCAGCATAGGGATAAGAAAAATGTTAAACATCACAGACAATTTGTTGGTACAAATCAAAGAAATTTCATTAATTATAATTAAACCTATAACACAAAGGTGAACTAAACAATTATCATAAAGAAATGTATACATGTATAGTTTTGCGTTTTTAATAAAAACCCAGTTCTTTATAAGTTCTGATAATCTATGTGAAATATTAAATGTTTGATTTAAAGCTACAAGTATATTAAATAAAAATGGGAGATTCCTATTTTGGATTTGAGATATTAAGCGTAAAAATAAATTTCTAAAATTTTAAAAATTTACCTCTATTCCTAACTCTTCTTAATTAGATAAAAATTAAAAAAACCACAAATATTTTTACACCTTATACTTCACATCTCAACGCCTTTTACATGCTGATACATTTATAATTGTTACATCATGGCCTATTAAAATTTTGTGAAAAAATCAATTTTGGCTGCCATTTTAAAATTAAATGATATGTATGACATGTGGTTAAAAAAACAATTTTAAGGCAGATTAGCTGGGCTAAAAATGTGTACAGGGTACTATTTCCAATATAAAATTCAGGGTTACTTCTGGTCAAACCAGTAGTGAAAAATTGGTTTTATTTAGTTATTAAAAGCGTGTTTTCATTGCAAGTGCATCATCTAAATTTCCAAAATTAATTTTTACAAATAAAAAAGTTATAGGCTGTTACATGTCCTCTGTGTCACCCGGTATATGCTGAGGTTATGATGACATATGATAGAAGAAGAGAAACACGTAGTATCACGCTCCATATGTTAAACGCGCACTTGGCGCTAAACACTACTTTGTCTCCAGACCTGTGAATTTTGCAGCTGTTAATTTATAAAATTTAAGCCACTAGAACTTTGTTGTTATAGTTATTTATCATAAAATAAAGATGATTTTAACACAAATGCACTTTTCAAAGCAATTTTGCCACCTCAGAAACTTTGCCGCCCTGGGCATTAGCCCCACTGCCCCTAATGTAAATCCGCTACTGTATATATACCTAAAAAAACCTTATTACCTTTATTCTAACAACCCTTGTTTTTTCAGTTGGGTGCTTGGAGACTTCCTTTGCAAGATGTATATGTTTATTCAGTCATTGAGCAACACAGCAAGCATCTTTATTCTGGTGGTGATCTGCACTGAGCGGTATTTCGCCATCTTGTATCCAATCACCTGCAAACAAATATTGACTTCCATTCGATTAAAAGTAAGTAGATCGAATTTATTTCTTAGTTTCATTCATTATTTCGTTGCCTGGTTTTAACTTTTCTATTGATGGGACAAATATTAAAGGAAATATAAACAATTAACCTGCTATTCAGAAAATATTAAAATTAGAGTTTTTGAAAATATTATCATTTTTAATTTTTAAACAGCATAAGTGGTGCGTAAATACCTATGTCAGCTACCCCCTCCACTGCAAAAAGAGTGACATTGACCTTAAACATTTGCAACTTCTTTATTTATAATGCTAAAAGAACAAAAAAAATCTGGGAATCTACAATGGGATGTAGTAAAAAAAGAAAAACCGTCAATATTGGGTATAATAGTTCGCTAGAGAGATTTAGTAGTCAGATAGTTGATAAGCTTTTTTTATATGATTGACATCAAGCTAGTATGAAGTTTAACCATCTTTTGAAAAATAATTGTACTTAGTGACTTGTAACCGATTTGTAATTTGTGACTAAGTTATCTTTAAACCGACGATATATTCCTTAAAAAGTACAGCTATAATGCAAAAGCAACGATTTCAATTAAAATATATATTTTTTTATCTTGGGGCAGTCCACGAAAGTACTCACATACCGTGAATATCGAAAAAGAAGTATGAGATATTTTAATAACACGGACTTAAAGATTTGGAGGTTTGGGGTAAGGGATAACCTCTGCGGGTAGCACGTTCCGTTAATCCGGGATTATCTGTAATTCACCCGTTGAATGATTTTAAAAGTTAAATATTGAGATGAAAGCTATTGCATTTTATTTGGAAACAGATCAACTACAAAGTGTCGAAAAAAAAATACTGGATCCTACGAAAGGGGCTGTTTTTTTACCCTATTTTTGCACCGTTTTAACCCCCAAAACATAAAATTATTTAAAAAACGTTCATTCTTCTATTTTATATGGTTTTTTTGGGCCACTGAATTTGAATATGATATTAGAAATTACAATCGAGGGCTGAATTAATTCACTCTTTTTTAACCCCTACACCCCTAAAACATACATTCGTTAAAAAAAGTTTTTCCCTCATTTTTAATGGTTTATATAGGTATCTGATACCAGAAATAATAATAAAAGGGGTTAAGTACCCCTATTATAATTCATTTTACCCTATAGACATTATTTTTCTAAAATTCACGTTTTTTTTTTAATAGGAAGGGATAATGTAGGTTTATGGTGTCGTTAAAGTCAAATCTCAAGTCAATATATATGGGGTTGGATTAAATTTACCGTAAAGCGATTAATTAATACATATTATATTATTATATTTTTATATTTATCTATTATATTATTTATTATTAAAGGGAAAGACAAACGTGTTTGTCTTTCCACAAAATTATATACTAGTGTGGTTTATTTTTAAAATTCACCCTTTAAACGGTGAAAATATGACATTATTGTTGTTTTACTTTTAATTTTATTTAATTATGTGATTGTAAATTTCCTGTTACTTTGTTTTTTGTTTCTCCGGTAGCGTAATGGTCAGAGTCTCGGCTCGCTGCGCTGGCAATCCGGGTTCGATTCCCCGCCGGGGAGACATATTTAGGTAGTAGTTATTTAAAATAAAGTCCGTGGTGGCACTACCGCGTTTTCTAAAAGGTGCTGGGAAATGCAATATTTGCATGTTTCAGTGCTTGGACGCGTTGGCGGAACTGGGAAAATGAGATTAGAGATTATGTTGTCATTAAACGTATTTCTAAGGACCTCCATCACCTCCCTGGTACTGTGCGCTAGACATCTGTCTCGCTGGAACCACAAATTATTAATTTCATTTGGCGGAACTGTATTTCTAATGTCCGGTAAAATCTGTTCTTGCAGAAGTAGCAAATACCTATCTCCATTCAGTGTTTCTTTAAAAATAAATGATCCAATTAAACGGTTGTCTAAAACAGAAAAATACATATTTTATCTAATTGTGAACGTAAATTAAACGATTTTAAATTACCTAGATGCCACCCCAGAAATTAAAGCCAAACCTTGTTTTTAGCCGTTTTTTCTAAATTTGGATTTTTTGTATCCTAGCAGTAATTATTGTGCCATTAATAATTCCACAATTTGTAAACCGGGTTTCGTCTGTCCAGAGAACCGAATTGGAAATTGGGTACGTTGAATTTAGTAATAAACCATTGACTAAAGTAATTGCAGGAAATCATTCTCCTTAAACCCTGGACAATAGTGGTTTATATGGATGAAAACGGTGTTTTTTTAAAGACCGATGCAAGATGACTTAGGAATTGTTTCTGTTCTTCCACTTTTTACCGATGTTGTGACATTCAAACCAAACCCCCTTCATTATTTTTTGTATAAGTTTTGGGATCGTTTCACAAAAGATCCAAAGGCTAACAAGTTCGTAAAAGAAATAAAAGTTCTTTGGAGGTTGCTGCCCCCGGAAATTTTCCTCGCATGCAAGTGCTGCAGCTTCTGTACTTGTTAGATTTAAAATAAATTTTTTAGCACATCCACCTTTTCATCATTGGAATAATTTAGAGCCAATATTGTAAATACTTAAAGTAATCAAAACCAAATTTTTGTTAAGGCGTTTTAAACGAAAATAAATTCACGCTGATTTTACAACATTATTTAAATAAGATGCATATTTGTTTTTTTGAAAGGGGCCAACCATCTATCTAAGCCTACAATTAAAAAACAAATATTATCGTTTTTAGAGCCACAATCTTAAAATGACTTTTGGAACATAATGAAAATCTTGAAGAGCTCTTTTTTAAAATGTAAAAATCCAATATGGGTCCAAAAAATCCAAAGTTTGGGTAAATATCTCAAAACAAATAAAGTTAGAAAATATTTTTACTTAAAAAATTCTTTTTAAAAAAGTGTTAATAATGTAAATTTAAAATTAAAATTGGTAGTTTGGAGCCACAAAAAGTTAAAAATACCATTTTTTTTTCTTAATTACTTAAAAAAAACCCTAAAAGAAAATAAAATCTGAAAGCAGATTTTATTTTGCAATTAAATTGTCAAAACTTTCCTAATTTA